>JASCZW010020324.1:0-12440 GCA_034211315.2 Aedes japonicus | reverse complement strand
GTATGTATGGTATGCCACCATCCCCTCTAGCCCTTGGCTTGGATGCAGCTCCACTTAATAGCAAGATCGAATTGAGCCACCGATATGAATTCACAATATCGCTGTATGAAGGGCCAAAAACGGAGGGGTGGACCCGTAAGCAGAGACACTTACACGAAATCCACGGGAAATTAAGAATCTCCTTCCAACTATATGATCCAACAAATCGAATAACACAATTCGCAATACTCATTAAGCTTTCTACAGGATGGCTTGTTAAGAAGGGCGCGTCACTCTCGCTGAAACTGTTGGTGTAGAATTCACAGCATCATAATCGAATCGGTAGGATGTAGAAAATGATGCCATTTATTCCCTCCTAGACTCAGGCAGTCAATCAAACCATCGTCCAGTTTCAGCTTGAATGATACCCTGGTGCTCCCTCCCAACCCAGTATTTATTATATATATATAATCATAATATTCAATTCATGTTGTATGTAATAGGGCAATGAAATATACTAGAATATTTAATTAATATTTCATAGTTGCAATTCGTCATCCTGAAATTTTAAAAATTAGGATGAAATAATTAAAGCAGTATTAATAGGCAAATGATAATAACATGAAGCTTGTTGCATCTTTACAGCTCAATCAGTGGCAGATGAATGTTACTCTGAATGTGAAGATCATTTTGTAAATATAATAAAACATTAAACATTTGATTATACATAAAAATTGAAAAATATGAATGTATTCATGACATCTGGATAAACTTAAACAGCAGATTTGAAGAGCATTCAATAATTTTATTTATATTCAATGATCTACATTAAAAGAAAATCACCTCAAGATACAATGCAATAAAATATCTGTACTATCTGGAATAAATTTCCTGTAACCTTGAAGTATTAAACTTCATCAATTATTTTTATTTATTTTTTAATAAATAATTTTATTATGATTATAAAAATATGCAGTTATGATATGATGCAAATAATACGATGTTGTATTGAGATACTAAATGTATGTATGTATGTAAAGTAGCCACCATCCCTTCTAAGACCTTGTCATGTATGCAGCTCCACATAATATAAAGATCAAATTGAGTTGCCGGTTTGTATTCACAGTAACGCTGTATGAAGGGCCATAAACGGTGGTGCGGACCCGTAAGCAGAGACACTTACGCGAAACCTGCGGGAACCTAAGATTCTCCTTCCAACGATACGATCCAACAAATCGCATAACCCAATTCGCAATACTTATTAAGCTTTCTACGGGATGGCTTGTTAAGAAGGGCGCGTCACTCTCGCTGAAACTGTTGGAGTAGAATATACAGCATCACAATCAAATCGGTAGGATAAAGAAAATGATACTGATTGTACCCTCCTAGACGCCGGTTGTCATACCACTCCATTGCCCAATTCCAGCTTGAGTGATACCCTGTTGCTCCCTCCCTTCCCAATATATATTCAATGTCATATAGTACTACAAAAAATATAGTGAATGAATATAATAGTGATAAATAATATAGTGAGTAAATATATGAATGATTATGACAATTCCATTTGTAAACCTGAAAATTTATACAATAAAGTAGCTACAAGAAAAAAAAAATGATTCAAACATATTTTACAA
This sequence comes from Aedes japonicus, assembly GCA_034211315.2. Classification (NCBI taxonomy): domain Eukaryota; kingdom Metazoa; phylum Arthropoda; class Insecta; order Diptera; family Culicidae; genus Aedes; species Aedes japonicus. Next base: position 10,827 of record JASCZW010020324.1, on the reverse strand, counting down.
TACTTGGGTACAATAATTCAAACATATTTAACAATACACAGTACAATAATATATCATATGAGAAATAGTTAACCTCAATTTGAAAATGCTGTTCCGTTTCCTTGCAACACAATAACTTTTTGAAGTGTGTCTCACAGGTTCTATAGCGATTTTAATTAAATAAATATAAGTGCAAGATCAAATCAATTTAAAAAAAACTACAATAATATCATAAAAAAATAATAAACTGAGTTATAATGTAAAATAATAATACGAGCAAACCAGAAAACTGTAGTAGAATATATATATATATATATATATATATATATATATATATATATATATATATATATATATATATATATATACTATATATTCAGTTCGAACAAAACCTGTAAAATTATGAGTACTTGAATGTAACAAATTTACCTCTATTATATTGAATAGAAATTTACGCGTGATCTTAAGTTTACAGCGCTCAAAAGAGTTAACTGTAAATATACTCAGTGCTGTCAATATAAGAGCTGTAAATTTAAAAAATGCTGTAATCTACGGTTCAGATTTTTTGAGGTTAGAAATAAGGTACATCTAATTCGATCTCTTTCATTCAAAACTAAATGTAATAAGTGGCTTCTTTCAAAAAAATTCTATGTATTGGCCTTCAAAAACAGTTTTCAAGCTGATTCCATTTATGTACAGCAGTTATATGATTAACTCTGAAAATAAGAACAGTAGAATTACCCTCAAAACAATGACTAACAACAGCACAAAAAACTAAAGGACAGAATTCCAAAAAAATTGACAGCTGTCTTTTTGAACTTGGTACTAACTGAAAATAATTAAATTCCACGCACCAAAAGATCTTTGTCAGCGTATGTATTCACAAGCAAAACAACTTAACTTTCGCCTATGGATTTGTGTTAGATAGTCTGTCATTGATTAATCACCGTAACAAATGAATTTTCCAATGTTTATCTATAAATCAATGTATTTTCTTGGACCAATTAAGTCATATACTTCAAAAGTTGTATTTTTTGATAATATGATCAAAGCCAGTATTGATATCACAGCGCAGATGTCGTGTTTTCCCACCGAAGTTAGTTCCGTGTGTATTCAAAAAGTTTTAACTGTAAAATTTGACCGAAATCCATTAAATCGGATTGCCGAACGTTCCGTATTGAGAATTCGGAAAAATTTTACAGAATTCTGTAAAAAATCTAAGTGTGTAGGCTCTCTCCGTCCCACTTAAATCCCAGGCAGGCTTTCAGTACTTTAAGATCTTCACCGACTGGCTGTTCCAGCTTGCGCTGATCTGGCTCTGAACACGGTATCCCCATAAAGGACAGTATCAACCCTTGCATAGCCTCCTTGCATAGATGACCATGGGATAACTATAGCGATTACTTCACGTGGGTTGGAAGCCTAAAGCTCCCAATACTACGAAACAGCAGGGGAAGGTGAATCCGTTTGCCTTAGGAGGCCTACGGCCGCTGAACGAGCCAATCGTAATACAGGTAACCTAACTAAGCCTGAACCATTATGAGGCCGCCCAGCAACTGCTGTGTCAGACAGTTCGTGAGTCGGCATCAGATATTGCCATAATTTCCGACTCATACAGCATTCCAGTAGGAGAGGTCCAATATGGCCGCATTATGGACGACGGGCAAGTTCTTGGTTCAGGAGGTTTTGTCTACCACAAACGAAGGCTTCGCGGCTGTAAAAGTGTTCTTCTGCAGCTGCTATTCGACGCCAAGATGGTCGATCGAATAGTTTTCCAATATGCTCGATCGGATGACAAATGAGCTCAATGGCCTGAACTCGTTGGTAATAGCGAGGGATTCCAACGCTTGGGCGCTCGAGTGGGGAGCCACCTTATCAACCCCAGCGGCCATATTCTTCTGGAGACCTTGGCTAGGCTCAATGTGTTCCTAGCCAAAGAAGGTACCAAGAGTACCTACCACAGAAATGGAGTGGAATCGATAATCGATAATAATTGGATGATGGCTATACCCGCAGATGGAGGACGTCCTACTTTGATGTAGAGACATTTAATGAGGTGCTTGAGAGAGATGAGATGAATCTTACGCAAATCCCAGGAAGCTTGCGGTGAACGATTTGTTATGTCACTTACACGAGCGTGCGATGCGACTATGCTGAGGGAAGTCAAACCGAGCAATAGAAGATCGCCGGGATATTGGTGGATCGAATCGATCGCCGACCTACGAACAATATCCTCCGTCTGTAAGGAGTGCGGTCCGTCGCCGATAGAATCGAGCGTAGAGGGGTGCTAGTCGCCGTGATGCCTGCGCTAAGGAAGGAGATAAAGGCCATCAAGCGAGTCTGCTTTGAAGACCTGTGTTAGAAGGCCAATACAAATCCGTGGGGTGACGCCCATCGGATAGTAATGACCAAAACCAGAGGGACGGCGGCTCCAACCGAGCAAACACCAGAGCTGCTGCAGGTGATCGTTGGGGTACTCTCTCCAAACCACGACCGAGTGCTGCCGTAGATTTGTTCCATGTCCAGCGTTCCAGCATTCCAGACCATAATGCTGCCATAGCGATGGAGGGATGGGCGGCCCAGCCGAACATCCGTAAATATGTGGGCATTGATAACGGCACAACGGGGCCCGGAGATTAAATGACGGTGACGAATGATGAACTCATTGCGATAGCAAAGTCGCTGAAGGTGAACAAAGTGCCGGGACCGGATGGTATTCCGAACCTGGCCATCAAGACGGCTATCTTGCTGGCTCCTGGAAGGTTCATGGAGGTGATGCAAAGGTGTCTGAACGAGGGCGTCTTTCCGGACGCCTGGAAAATTCAGATCATCCACCCATGGAAAGTTCAGGAGATCCATCGACATATTGACCTATATGTCTGTGGGATACAGTGGGTAAGCCGGTCAAAGTGGCAATCCAGTGCAGAGGCGTGGAGTCCGCTACTGTGTCACCCTTGACGTAAGACATGCGTTCAATAGCGCCAGTAGGGTGGCTATCACTGACTCGCTCCAACGCCCTTCTGTGGGCCTGTACAAAGTTCTGGGAAAATACTTCCAGAACCGTGTACAAAACAGAAGTACGCTAGAAACGTATTCAGATCACGGCAGTCCCACAAGGTTCGATCCTGGGTCCGATGCTATGGAACACGATGTACGATGAGGTACGGCTTGAGTTCCCGAACGGGGTGAAGATCGTTCGGTTCGTAGATGACATTACCCTAGAGATATGTGGTGAATCCATTGATTGGTGGAGCTAACGACCTCGCACTTCATTGGCATTGTGGAGAAATGGATTAGCTCCAGTAAACTGGAGCTAGCCATCATAAAATTGGGGTCACGTTTGTGAAAATCGGAGCAATATGTGACGATTAGTGCAGGTAACTGCACAATCGAATCGAAGAAGTCTTTGAAATACTTGGGGGTCATTATGTTGAATAGCTCGGCGGTGCATAGGAGTAAGCACAAACTCCTAACCAGTGTCGCCCTGTCCATACTAAGGTACGGCGAGCCAGCATGTATCAACGCCTTGAGTACAAAGACCTCCATCAGCAAGCTAGATAGTAGGCACAGGCATGTGTCCCTATGAGTGGTTCGCGCATACCATCACGCGACGCGATCACTTCCCAAATTGATTGCGGCTTCTGAACAGCTGAATGCTATTATCGACTTTTCGCCAACTCGTAGCAATATCAGAAAGGACCTTAAACAAAGCTTATTGAAGCTTGGGAGGTCTCTTCAGGTTGGAGACGAACTGAAAGCCTTGCCGACGAAAGTACCATTGGATAAGGCAAAAGGGTAAGCCCAGGCCTCTAAGCACACGCAGATGGATGCATCCGTCTCCGTGTGAGGTCCCACACTACCTACCGTGGGAGCAGGGACGTCCAAGCGTTATTTCCCGAAAGTGGACGGCCTACCAGGGCGAACCATGAAGTTAATCACAATGCAGGTAACTCAACTAAACCTTAACTACTTTCAGGCAGCTCAGCAACTGCTGTGTTAGTTAGTTAACACCCCCTATATCGCATCCCTGCCGGGAACGGAAATTGTGTTACGAATTAGTCCAATATGGGGACATTTTGAAGGACGGGCTAGTTCCCGATTCAGGTGGTTGTGTCAACCTCATGTAAGAGCTTCACCGTTGCAAAAGTGAATAAAGTGTTCTTCTGAAGCTGTTAGGTGCCAGTAAAATGGTCGATAGACATTTTTCACAAATGGTTGATCGGATGACAACAGAGTTATCTGGCCGAGACCCGCTGGTTATAGCGGGTGACTTCAACGCTTGGGTACTGTAGTGGGAGAGACATCTTACCAACCCTAGAGGCCAGAACCTGCTTGAGGCCCTGTCCAGGTTCAACGTAGCCTGGCCAACGTGAAATTAATAACTCCTACGGGTTACGTTTCCGAATCATGGTGTCTTCTACAAAGTTGTACCTAAACAAGTTGCCCATCTTGTGGTGATAATTTTGTAGTTCCAAACTCTACCACTAATAAAACGCGCTACAGGCTGATCATTCACGACTGGAGCGTCCAGCGCTTGGGCACTGCTGTAGTTCAGAGCTGTTTTGCTGGTGTAGATTAGGTTGCCCCAAAAACTAGCTTTTTCATTGTAACATTTTAGCTTCAATTTTTAGGAAAAAATAATCTTCACGCAAAGTGTAGAGAAAAATATGATGCATGTTTTTGCTGAACAGAAGTGTTTCGGTCTATTTTGTTGTTCAAAAGTTAGGAGTAATTTTAACGAAGAACATGTCCGATTTTAAGCAGTCCCCGCTCGTGTGCCCCGGGCTCATTTATATAACAATTTATTCCTTATTTCCCATTAAAATATTTGATGGTTTTGATATTTGAACTTGATGCTTTTCTGGCCAATTCTCGCCTAAACAATGATAAAGTCGAAAAGAAAATTAGAAAATTAAAATTAACCGTAACTTTTGAATGATAGCTCTAATTATAAACTTTTTTCAGCAAAAATGGATGCTATTACGTTTTCTACAAATTTCTATAGCGATACAAAAAAGTTATAACAAAAAAACTCAAATAGCTCTATCATGGTCGAATGAAGAACTAGAAAACTGCTGTCTTGACCAAAGGTTTGAAATTATATTCTATACCCTTCTATTGTGTTCCGTCAAAAAAGTAGCAACAGCGTCGCCCTAGCGGTAAAGTTTGGAACAGAAAAATTATCACCACAAGATGCGCAACTTTATACAAGACACCATGATCCGGTGCAACGCCGAACATCCGCAATCACGTGGGCTATGATAACGGCACCACGGAGAGGACGAGGCGACGGTTACGAATGATGAATGAAGCACCAGGGCCTGTAGGACACCGAACCTGAAAACACCAGAGAATCTAGTATTGCTGCAGAAGACAGGGAAACCACCAGGTTATCCATTGGCTACGATTGGATACGATATACTTGTTGGGTACCTGTACAGGATTCTGGGAAACTTCTTTCAGAATTTGGTACTGTTATACAATATAGAGACGGTTCGGGAACGTGTTCAAGTCAACGCAGGAGTTCTGTTAGGTTACAATCCTTGACCCGATGCTTCTGAACACTACATCATGCTAGAGGTCTATGGAGAGTCCAGAGAGGTGTGGCCACAGACCTGTGATGAAATCGAGGGATGGATGATATCTATAAAAACTGTAGTGTGCTCATCATAAAATTAAGATTACTGTGGTGAACAACAGATAATAGGAGCAAAGGCCAACGGTTTGTGCAGATGAGGGCACCCTGAATTTCACACACAGAGTTGTTGCGGAATCGGGTAATGAACTTTCCTTCCCGACCAAAAGAAGTGCAAAACAAGAGCGAAACCAATCTTCAAATATAGGAATAAGAGATAGAGGGAGAGCAAGAGGGATAGAGAGAGATATCAATCCAAAAGATTGTGTTTACAGAATGTTACTAAAATAGACTTGTTTCAGTTTAATTCTTTTCATATAGCGAAGGCAATGTACATAAAGAGTGTGTTCGATAAAAATAGTACACTGAAAATCTTCTGAAACTTTTGAACCGTATAAGTAAAAAAAACTGAAAATTTGAGCAAATCTTATTCATAGTGTATTTTGTTCATCTGTCATGATTCATAGTAAAATACCTAAATTTGATTAAAATTTGGGTAAAAATAACAATAACACTGAGAAAATTGGTTCTGCTAAATTTGATGGGTGGAGTGAAAAGGAAAATGCGGCAATCGGCAATCATAACTCATCTGAAATTTTATTCTCTAAAAATTTCAAGAAAATCCAACAATCGGGATAATTTTGGGTGAGTAAATATGTGTGCCATTTTTATCGAATACACCCTTTGTTTTCGAATCAACTTCCACTGAAAGAAATAACCAAGATCATTTTTTTTTGTACAATTCAATCGCATAAAAGCTTTTAAGTGACGAGAACATAACCCTGCTGCCAAGCTAGCCCTAGCAGACATTATAGAATCCTGAAGACCATCGTAGAGTTCTGCTGATTCGAGCAAGATTGTCTGCTTAGAGTGAGAAGTGCAACACACCGAGCAATTAAAAGAAACCGTACACAAAGGAGCAAAACGCTTGTTGCGAGCCATGTACCACCTCTTACTAACTATACTCTACGCTCGGACGCACTTCCTTTCATATTCAGTGCCGTCGGAGAACTTTTTGCGTTCACTCAGACGTGTACATTGTAGTACGCTTTTGTGGATATGTACGTGAAAATCTCGGTTATGGGATATATCTCTTGGAAGAGTGCAGAGATGCAACATGCTGTTCATGCTTGGCCCAGGGAGTGTGGGAACTGGTCTAGCTCCGACGACGAGCTTTTGCCTCAAGTCCATGGTGTTGGATCTTGTGGACGATGTATTGGGAATATGATGCTTAAAGGCATACACGCGTGTAACACATAGCAACCGATTCGGATGGACCACTTTATGGTTACGATTAAGGTGCTGGCTGTAATCTGCTAGAAGTTCAAACCAACCGCAACCATCGCAGCATCGGAGACGACGGAGAGGGCGTCCGGCTTTAATTGTTACCTTTGTGCTGTATCATCGACGCTGACGAGCTACCATAATGGAGCTGCACCATCATTGGAAGGGTCTCCAGCTTAAGAGAGAAACATGGAGCATTTTGCGTGCTATGTACTAGACGCGATTGTGTTCGGTGAGGATGTAAAAGTGCTTGTATGAAGCTTTTTGTTTCTGGTCGCAGGACGAGACAGACCGTCGGGATGGGTTAATCTTAATTGAGTAGTTTTATGATCCCATTATTTCAGACAATGATTAAGGCATCGATAGCAGAGTAATTTATGGTTAAATTGACCGAGCTTAGTTCCCGCACTCAATAATGGGCTGTATCTAATCGTAGCTGAAAACGGATTAAGAAGCAGTAGAGCGGCGGTTGTCCTTGCTGTTCTGTTTTGGTCGTTGATTCTACCGTCCAAATTTTAACCAACAGGATGCGTGTACAAGGTTAAAAGCAATGTGTTGCGCCCGGATCTGCAACCGATTACACACCCGACATATTTATTTCGTACATGTTTGATCAATAAATTTATAACAATTTCACTCGTATTTATTCGTAGGCCAGTTTTTCCATAGCCCTCGGTTCGATTTGACTTCCCCGTATGTTGTGTGCTGCAGCAGTCTCGACCTCGGCCTGCAATAAAAAATCAACTTTCGACTGACAGCTGCATTCACGCTTTCGGATTGTACCTGCCTGAAGCCACCCCCACCCTGAGTGCTGAGCAGAGCCCTGAGAAGAGCAACAGTAGTGAGTGGCAATAAACTGCCACGTTAAAAACCTGTCCGTGTCTCGGCGTTGGGAGTTTTCCCTGAAGCGATGTAGAATGAAAATATTAACTACAATCGAGATAGAGTAGGCAAGTGACTACTGAAATGGAACGGGTGATGCTGAGTTTTCCACTGTTTTATCGCAATAGTAGAATTTATAGTTGCACTTCAACCAAGAGGAATTACTTCAGTAATTTGTCAAATTTCAATTAAACCGTCATTATTTTTGAATAATAATGAATAGCGCTATTTTGAACGGACGAAGTCATGACAATTGACAACTAAAATTTATTGCAACTAAAGCAATCCGTTCGGATTTATCAGTACAAGCAGATTAATCTTTATTTGGGAGTCATAGAAAATTTGGATCAAAAATTGAGCATCATAGTTCATTGTTAGCCGAGGAGAAATTATTTGAAGTCCAAGAAACAGTTTAGCAAAAAAATGTTCTCAATTTTGATTTCAAAATGTATGCTTCGTTTAAGGTGCAGGGAGCTGTCATATTTTCGAAAGAATCGACAAGCCACGATCAAAATTTTCCTTATGAAATGTGTTCACAGTTACTTTCGCGACAAATTCAATCCAAATCCAATCCAAATCCAATCCAAATCCAATCCAAATCCAATCCAAATCCAATCCAAATCCAATCCAAATCCAATCCAAATCCAATCCAAATCCAATCCAAATCCAATCCAAATCCAATCAAATCAATCCAAATCAATCCAATCCAAATCCAATCCAAATCAATCCAATCAATCCAATCAATCAAATCCAATCAAATCCAATCCAAATCCAATCCAAATCCAATCCAAATCCAATCAAATCCAATCCAAATCAATCCAAATCGTCAATCCAATCCAATCCAATCAATCAAATCAATCCAAATCCAATCCAATCCAATCCAAATCCAATCCAATCCAAATCCAATCAAATCAATCCAAATCCAATCCAAATCAATCCAATCAATCCAAATCCAATCCAATCCAATCCAAATCAATCAATCCAAATCCAATCAAATCCAATCCAAATCGAATCCAAATCAATCCAATCCAATCCAAATCCAATCCAAATCCAATCCAAATCCAATCCAAATCAATCCAAATCCAATCCAAATCCAATCCAATCCAATCCAAATCAATCAAATCAATCCAATCAGTCAAGTCCAATCCAAAGTCAATCCAAGTCCAGATCCAAGTCCAGTCCAATCCAGTCAGTCAAATCGGTCAGTCGGTCAGATCGTCGATCCAGTCAATCCAGTCAATCGATCCAGTCCAGATCAATCAAGTCCAATCCAGTCGATCCAATCAGTCGATCCGATCCAGATCCAAATCCAGTCGATCCAGTCAAATCCAATCCAGATCGATCAGATCCAATCGATCAATCAGTCGATCCAAGTCCAATCGAATCCAGATCCAATCCAAATCCAGTCGATCCAGTCGATCCAAATCGATCAAATCCAATCCAAATCCAGTCAAATCCAATCCAATCCAATCCAATCAAATCCAATCCAAATCAATCCAAATCAATCCAAATCCAATCCAAATCAATCCAAATCCAATCCAAATCCAATCAAATCAATCAAATCCAATCCAAATCAATCCAAATCAATCCGAAATCCAATCCAAATCCAATCCGAATCAATCCAAATCAATCCAAATCGATCCAAATCAATCCAAATCCAATCCAAATCCAATCCAAATCCAATCCAAATCCAATCCAAATCCAATCCAAATCCAATCCAAATCAATCAAATCCAATCCAAATCCAATCCAAATCCAATCCAAATCAATCCAAATCAATCCAAATCAATTCAAATCCAATCCAAATCAATCCAAATCAATCAAATCCAATCAAATCAATCAAATCAATCCAAATCAATCCAATCAATCCAAATCAATCAAATCAATCAAATCCAATCAAATCAATCCAAATCAATCCAATCCAATCCAATCAATCCAAATCAATCAAATCCAATCCAAATCAATCAATCCAATCCAATTCAATCAATCCAATCCAACATCAATCCAAATCAATCAAATCAATCCAGATCCAATCCAAATCCAATCCAAATCCAATCCAAATCAATCCAAATCCAATCCAAATCAATCAAATCCAATCAAATCCAATCCAAATCAATCCAAATCCAATCAAATCCAATCAAATCAATCCAAATCCAATCCAAGTCAATCGATCCAAGTCAATCAAGTCAGTCAAATCCAATCCAAGTCAATCCAAGTCCAATCCAGATCGATCCAGTCAGATCCAGTCAAGTCAATCCAAATCCAGTCAGATCAGTCGAATCCAAGTCCAAGTCCAAGTCGATCCAATCGGTCAATCCAAATCCAGTCCAAATCAATCCAGTCAATCCAATCCGATCCAAATCGATCCAGATCGATCAATCCAATCGATCCGATCCAGTCAAATCCAATCCAAATCCAATCCAGATCAATCCAAGTCGATCAGTCAAATCCAGTCCAAATCCGATCAAATCCAATCCAGATCCAATCCAAATCCAATCAAATCGATCCAAATCCAATCCAATCAATCCAAGTCAATCCAAATCCAATCCACAATCAATCCAAATCCAATCCAAATCAATCCAAATCCAGTCCAATCCAATCCAAATCCAATCCAAATCCAATCCAAATCGATCAAATCAATCCAAATCAATCAAATCCAATCCGAATCCAATCAATCAAATCCAATCCAAATCCAATCCAAATCAATCAAATCAATCCAAATCCAATCCAAATCAATCAAATCAATCCAAATCAATCCAATCAATCCAAATCAATCCAAATCCAATCAAATCAATCCAAATCAATCCAAATCCAATCCAAATCAATCAAATCAATCAAGATCCAATCCAAATCAATCCAAATCCAATCCAAATCCAATCCAAATCCAATCCAAATCAATCCAAATCAATCCAAATCAATCCAACCAATCCAAATCCAATCCAAATCCAATCAAATCAATCCAAATCCAATCCAAATCAATCCAAATCAATCCAAATCAATCAAATCCAATCCAAATCCAATCAAATCCAATCCAAATCAATCAAAATC
>JASCZW010020323.1:0-12438 GCA_034211315.2 Aedes japonicus | reverse complement strand
TCATTCTGAAATGCAGAATGCTCCCACTGTTTTGAAAGCTGCCAAACACTTTACGAGGCTCCAACTTACCTTCGAGAAGCCTGAACTCTGAGTTATTCGAACTTGAGAGACTCAACTTTATGATGCTATTCACACCAAAGGATTTTTTCCTGATTTGATATATTATAGGTAGTTCACTTCCGGTTACCTGTCAGAAATTGTTTTCCTGAACTCTGGGAATTCAACCTTGAATCCCGGGAAGAACTCCAAACCTCCCGAGGGCCCGAAACTTCAGAGAAGTGCTCTTCCTTACACTTCCTGAACCTCTTTATAAGTCTCACTTCCTGATCTATGAAATTTAACTTGAAATTCCCGGGTAAGTATCCTTCAACTTCGGCAATGAATTTTGAAGGCTCCTTCTAGCATTTAACTGCTTCAATTTGTCATTGAGGAGTTTTTCTCGAGGTAGTCTCTAGGTTTCGAAGTAGTCTCACTCAAATATAATCTGTATCTAGAACCTTGATTTTCAAGCCAGATTTATAAAGGATCAACGCTTCTGATTGTTAATTAATTATAAATTTGAATCAAGAACACTTACATAAGTAGGATTCCATTGAGCCACTATCGCAAGGTCTATACGATACTTTATTCCATCTGCGGCCCATTTTGCCCCAGTGTTCATACCGCTTCGTTTCCTTCAAGGATTTACCTAAATGATATCTACGATACTTAAAATATCATAACAGCGTTTCCACATATACTAAACTGATCAGATCTCAGGTACGTCTTTAACTGAACTGAGAATACCATTTGAAATCTCCAAAATATTCAAATGCCTGTAAAGTCTGTAACATTACCAACTGGTTAAATATCTGCATCGCTGTGCCAAGTACAGAAACGAAAGTCCGCAAGTTTACAGATTACGTTCAGAATATGGCATGGGTCACAAGGGTCTATCTTGGTCCATTATTATTTCATTCCATTAATCATCGATATGCAGAACAATTTGAGCTTCCTTCATGCTCAATATATGCAGATGACATGAAACTTACGGAAGGAGATAGCGTGAGATACTGACCCATATTTCAACATTCAAAATTGACAATTTCTACAGGAAAGAAAATTTGCTTCTCAGAATCTCAATGTAGGTACCTATCTTGCCTACATTAAAAATGCAATAGTGCAAAATCCTAACTGGCCAGAAAATCGAAGATTTGCAGTCAAATTAGATTTAAGTGTTATAATTTCGATTCTAAATTACTTTTGCCGAACATTATCATAATATCATTTTATAAGTAAAGCACATGCTTGGGTTTATCAGAAGCAGGTTTGGCTTTGAACTTTTAATGATCCATATTAATTATCGTAACGCTGTACATAATATATGTGAGACTTCTTCTGAATATTGCAGCATAAGTTTGGTCTCCATGTCAAGATACATTGATGCAAACTGTATAAAGTCAGTCTAAAAATACCCCTTTGTTATTTGCCTTGATGTAAAGTTGGTTTGACGACTTTACTTGGCGTTGCCCTATGAGTCACGATGTATGCTGGATTAACTTAGATTCCGCTTACAGGTTATATTCGTAATATATTTTCTGAATGATGTTATTTCATGCAGAGAGTAACACACAAGAGATTTAAGAAAATCTTACTTGCCTCCTCCGCTCCTAAGAAATAGACAATTATTTTTATATAAACAGTCAAAGAACAAACTACGCAAAAGACAGCCTTAAATAGGATGATGCCGCGTTATAATAGCATTGCGATTTAGATGTGACAATGAATGTGCATTACGGCTAGGGATAAATTAGATAGCACGAATTAGACTTCTATAATTATTTGTAAATAAAACTGGTTCATTAAAGATTGACACCAAATGAATAAATAAATAACTATATTACTTGCACATATGGCTAATTGCGCTTGGCTCATGAATAGTATCTTGACGTCTTAAAGAATTAATAGCATGGCAATAACTTTGCACTTTGCCCAAATCTAAAGGTGATTGCACTTAAAGATATGGCAAGGTGCTTTTGATGTAGAAATGCACCTAACAACTGTCATTATCTGCGCCATACCATTGAATTTACTTGCTCTACGTTGGGCCCATTTGATACTGCTACTTCCACTGTCTTCCCTAAAATCCTGAAGAAAATAGTCCACTAAAGGAGATATTGTTCACTACCTGGCTTCCATGACTGAAAGTAATGAGCACGTTGTACCTGACTTTTCGTGCCACATTGCCAGTGCTGCGAGCGTATGAGACACATTAAAATACGCCTTCACAGCAACAAAGACAAACTCCACTCAACTCCAGAAAGTCAAAATACTTCATTATTTGACAGTGTTCATAGTCGCTATACCATTCCTGTTCTCTCTTCTTCTATTCGTCATATCAGTTAAAACGCGAAAGAGCAGCGAACGTCAATAATTGCGTCACATTGTGTCGAAGCCTTTTATAATTCCCACTTGTCACATTTTATGTATGGAGGCCTTCAATTTTTTTGCATGGAGTGTCACCCTAACTCCCCACACAAGTGACATATCTCACGGACTTCCTATTACGAGGAAAGTCCAAATTTATCGCTGTCATCTCCACCCCTGTTTGAGTTCAGCAGTTCGAAGAACTGAAAATACTTTAGTCCATTTCGGGCAATAACGAATTTTACATCATTTAATTGAAGACTGTTAACTCAGGTTTGAGCTACTTGACTCTCTCCAGCAGGAAGCAAATGAAGTAAATGCACAGGGATTTCATCAGGGGTCTGGCTGTAAATCAAAATATCTACCTGATTTGAGTCGATTTTATCTTCGATTTAATACCGGGTTACATTTACTTCACTCTGAGTGATTCATTTCACGACAGTGAGTCAACAACGACTTCAAAATCTCAGTTGAAATATCTAATCAATTGCTGACGATTTCCTGTAAATATTTGTTGATATACACATGTAAACATCGGACTCTTAGTTCATAATTTGCATTAGAGTCCAGTTTGCGAGCGTGACTAGTCTGAATAAACTCCTTGCGTCCGATATCATCGCAACGGCGCAGCACAGATTGTCAGATCTCGAAAATACAAAATAGACCAGAAATTTTCACGAACGAAAAATCGGCCGCGTCCGCGTTACTAGTTCTCCTCTCCTGCCATTATCTCCATTTGAACTTTCTAATAGGCTTTAGTGATTGCAGAGGAAATAAACCATCATTCCTGCATGCTAGAAGATACAATGGTGATTGAACGTCAAAAGGTTCCAATTGAAGAAAAAGGTTATTCATGCACTCCAATTTAAAAGGGATCTACTCATCGGGATGAAGCCTTAAAGTTAAACATGTTTAATGTTATCCTCTAGGCCAACATGCAATGGTTCCGTCCTACCTAAATCTCGACAGACGTCTAAATTTACTAAATGATATTCGGGTGGGAATAGGGTTAATGTTCATTTGGCTTGCTATAATGGGCTCTGAACACTCATGGAAAGTGACTGCGGGAACTCCTCGCATGGGTGCCTTCTCTTACTTCGCTTGTAATTACGGAGATATCGCGACTATCCCACGCAGGCTTGAAGGTTGAAGGGCGATTCAACAACAGGAGAGTCTCCCGCCACATTGCCCTCCGAGTAGAGAGAAAGAAACGGTAACAGTCTCGTTCGCCAGGAGATGGCCCAGGAATCTCCGCTGTGTAGTATTGAAGGCAGATATATGACGGATACGGGTGGAAACGGCATCTGCTTCGCGGAGCATAAAAGGTCACAACCAGGGATGAGAATTATAACACCATCAGAGCCTTGAAGAGTAGTTTTGCGCGCAGTTTGGAACGGAACTCCGAAGCTTCAACAAAACTTCCTCTTCAAGGCTCTGATGAGTGATCCATAGTCTCATCTAGTTTAGCGGTAGCACGTACTTCCGCCTGCGTAGATGCCGTTACGCTTCCACCCGTATCAAATGCTCCTTCTCACCCCGCTGTACTGCACAGCGGAGATTTACCTAGGCCATCTCTGGCGAACGGGTTTGTTACCGTTTCTTTCTCTCTACTCGAACCAATGGTAATGGCATTAAGGGTTTCTCCATGTTGTTGAATCGCCCTTCAACCTCTTTCCAAGCCTGCGTGGGATAGTCGCGATAATGCTCCCATGGTTATCTAAGCAAGTAGAGAGGCCATGCGAGGGTTCCCACGGTCCTCCATGAGGATACCGTGTTCAGAGCCCGATTATAGCAAGCCAAATGGACATTAACCCTATTCCCGCCCGACTGGCGCCGCCGTTTGGTAAAATTTGAACGTCTGTCAGGATTTAAGTAGGACGGAACCGATTTGTTGCATGTTAACCTAGAGGATGCTGTTAAACATGTTTAACTTTAAAACTTCATCCCGATTTTATGAGTAGATCCACTTTTTAAATTGGAGTGCATGAATCACATGCTCTTTTCTTCAATTAGGTTTTTTGACGTTTAATCACCATTATCTTTCTAGCACATGCAAAGGAATGATGGTTTGATTTCCTCTCTGTCACTAAGCCTATTAGAAGTTCAAATGGAATAATAGCCTTATAGAAAAGGAGAGAGAATTTGGTAACACTGAACAAGTAACGCGGCTCGATTTTTCGTTCGGTGAAAATTTCCTGGTTTTTATTTTTGTATTTTTCGAGATCTGACAATCTGTTGCTGCGCCGTTGCATTTATGATATCGGACACAAAAGGAGTTTATTCGAACTAGTGTCACGCTTCACCAAGAACTGGACTTTCTAATTTCACAAATGCAACATAACCTATGAACTAGAGTCCGGTGTTTGCATGATGACATATCAGTAAATATTACAAAATCGTCAGCGTAGTGATTGGAAAAAGTTATTTCAACTGAGATTTGAGTCGTTGTTGACTCACTTTCGTCATTAGTGAAATCACTCAAATTGAAGTAAATGTAACCGGTATTGACAAGTCGAAAAATGAAAAAATCGACTCAAATCAGGTAGATGTTTTTGATTTGTAGACTTGTTAATCCCTGTTACATTTACTCATTTGCTCTACTGGAGAAAGTGAGTCAAGAACGGCTCAAACCTGAGTTGAAATGGCTGGTCGTGTACGGTAGAGCTCAGTGCGTGAGTGGTAAAATTCGTTGTGCCCGAGAGTGGACTAAGGGTAATTTTCAGTTCTTCGAACTTGCTGAACTCAAACAGGAACGGAGATGACTACAGCGATGGGAATTTGGTTTTGTTTTTCCTCGTAGCTAGGGAAGGTCCATTAATTATGTCACGCAGTAATGGGGAGTTAGGATAACGTGACACTCCATACAAAAAAAAAATTGAAGGTCCATACATAAAATGTGACAAAGTGGGGATTATAAAAAGGCCCATTTTGTGTGACATAATTAATTGACGTTCCCTAGTGCTGCTCTTTTTTCACGTTTTGACTTGGTATGTGACGAATAGAAAGAGAAAGAGAGAGAACAGGAATGAACTTATAGCGACTATGAACACTGTCAAATGAGTAAAGTGTTTTTGACTTTCTGGGTTGGTGGAGTTTTGTCTTTTTGACTTTTACTGTGAGGCGTGTTTTAGTATTGTCTCACTTACGCTCACATGACGCTTGGCAATATTGGCTTACAGAAAAAGTCAAATTTTTAATTTTGTGTAGCGTGCTCATTACTCAGTCACATGCAGGCCAAGGTGAGTCTAATATCTCAGGTGGACTATTTTCTTCAGTTTTTAGGGAAGACGGGTGGAGTAGCGAGGTATCAAATGAGATTTAGCAGTAGAGCGAAAGAGTAAGGAATACTCAATAGTGTATGGCGCAGATAATGACAGTTGTTGATTGCATTTTTGCCTACACTCAAAAAACACCTTGCACCTTATGTTTAAGTGCAATCACCTTTAGATTTGGGCAAAGTGCAAAGTTATTGCCATGTATTGGTGCTGCACTTACTTTTTATTAAAAGACGTCAAATACTATTCATGAGCCAAAGCGCAATTAACCATATGTGCAAAAAATATATAGTTATTTATTTATTCATTTGGTGTCAATCTTTTGTAGACCAGTTTTGTTTTACAAATAGTACTTAAAGTCTAATTCGTTATATCCTAATTTATCCTAACCGTGAAGCTCTTTTTTATTCATTGTCACATCTACTAAATCGCAATACTTATTATAACACGACATCATCCTATTTAAAGGCTATTTATTCTTTGCATGGTTTGTTCTTTGACTGTTTATGTAAAATAATTGTCTATTTCTTAGGAAGCGAGAGGGAGCATAGAAGTTAAGATTTTCTTAAATCTCTTGTGTGTTTACTCTCTGCATAATAACATCATTCAGGAAAGCTATCATTGCCAATTCTCTTCTTTTTTTAAGCCCATCTAAGTTAATCAACATACATCGTGACTCATAGGACGGCATAGGTAAAGTCGTCCAAACTAACTTTCGTAGGGCAAATAACAAAAATTGTTTTTGAACTGACTTTATACGGTTTGCATGTGTATCTTGATATGGAGACCAAACTATGCTACAATATTCAAGAAGGGGTCTCACATATGTTATGTACAGCGTTTTGATGGTGTATGGATCATTAAAGTTCAAGCCAAACCTTTTGATAAACCCAAGCATGTTGCTTGCTTTATAAATGATATTATGATAATGTTCGGCAAAAGTTAATTTAGAATCGAGTATAACACTTAAGTCTCTAATTTGACTGCATCTTTCAACAGTTTTCTGGCCGAGTTTAATAGAGTTTTGCACTATTGCGTGTTTTTTGGTAAACGAAATGGAATTGCATTTTTTTACATTAAGTTCTAACAAATTTTTCTTACACCATATGTAGAAATTGTCAATTTTGTGTTGAAATAATTCAAGGTCCGATGTCTCACATATCTCCATGAAAAGTTTCATGTCGTCTGCATATATTGAAACATGAAGGAAGCTCAAAATTTGTTCTATATCATTGATTAATAAAATAAATAATAATGGACCAAGATGAGACCCTTGTGGCCAGGGATGCCATATTCACAGACATGTCTGTAAACTTGCAGACTTTTCATTTCTATTGCAGACTTTTTTAACGATGCAGATATTTAGCAGACATTTTATTTATGTTACAGACTTTTACAGACATTTGAAATATTTTTTAAATTTCAAATAGAGGTATTCTCTGAAGTTCGGATTAAAAACGTACGAGGATCTGATCAGTTTAGTATATACGGTAAGAAGCTTTTTTGTAATATTTTAAAATATCGTAGGTATCATTTAGAGTAGAAATCCTTGAAGAAACGAAAGCGGTGGGCCACTTGGAGACAAAATGGGCCTGGAGATAAGTATCGTATAGGCCCTTTCCGTGGGTAACATGGAGTCCCTACTTATGTATTGTTTAATCCCACGCGCGTTCAAATCCACGCGAACAATTACTGTCAAAGCGTTGGTCCTTTGCTAATAAGTCACAACGAAAATCAAGGTTCACAAAATACAGATTATATTTGAGGAATTTAGAGACTACTTCGAAAAAAACTTCTCCTAGAGACTACCTCGAAAAAAAAACTCCTCAGAAGTATTGGGAGCAAGCAGTTCATGCTAGAAGAACCTTCAAAAATTCATTACCGAAGTTGAAGAGGATACTTACCAGAATTTCAAGACAGAACTTCGCCAAGAATCAGGAGAGGACTTATAAGAGGTTCAGGAAGAAGTGTAGAGAATAGCACTTCTCTGAAGTTTGGAATTTTTCAGAGGTTTTGGAGTTCTTCCCAGAGATTCAAGGTTGAGATTCCCAGAAGTTCAGAAAAAAAACTTCCCAAAATTTCAGACAGGAGCTAACCAGGAAGTGAACTACCTATAATATATCAAAAAATCAGGAAAAAAAAATCCTCAGGACGATGCGTCATAAAAGTTGAGGAAAGAACTTCTCTCAAGTTCAGGAAATAACTTCCCAGAAGTTCCGGAAGAAACTTCTCGAAAGGTAAGTTGGAACTTCATATAAGTGTTTGGCAGCTTTTCCAAAGCTCAGACCAGAACATTCTGCATTTCAGAATAAGGATTTCTCAAAATGAAACTTCCCAAGAGCATTGGGGGTCCTTCCCTCCTAATTTGAACACGAATTTCCCAATAGTTCCGGAACAAACTTTCCCAGAGTTCTGGAGAAAACTTCCGAAAAGTTTTAGAGAAGATTTCTTAGAAGTCCGGGAAGAAACTTCAAG
Source organism: Aedes japonicus (assembly GCA_034211315.2). Classification (NCBI taxonomy): domain Eukaryota; kingdom Metazoa; phylum Arthropoda; class Insecta; order Diptera; family Culicidae; genus Aedes; species Aedes japonicus. The sequence continues at coordinate 4,282 of JASCZW010020323.1, read as the reverse complement.
AAAAAATTTAAGGGAATTTTCCTAAAAATTTTGGAATAAAATTTTCCTCGCAGTTCCGGATGGGACCAATCAAAAGTGTGGAGAGAATAAGCTCAAGAAAAAACTTTCCCGAATTTCAGGAAGAAACCTACCAGTGAGGGCACTACCTTTAGGGCCAAGAAGGAATTTTTCAAAAATATCCTTAGAGAGAAGTTCAAGAGAACTTCTCAGAAGTTGCGAAGAGACCAAAAGTTTAGTTGGAACTACCCAGAAGTGCTGGAGAGCTTCCCTATAGTTCCGAATCGAACATTTCAGCATTTCAGAATGAGAACTTCTCGAAGTTTACGAGATCCCAGAAGTTATGGTAGATTCTTTGGATAAAATCAGGAAGAAACTTTCTAGAAGTATAAGGGGATCGTTCTAGTAGTTCAAGCACGAATTTCTCAGGTATTCAGGAACAAACTTCCCTGAAGTTCAGGTGAATACTCCCCTGAAGTTCAACCCAATAATTTCCTGAAGTTCAGAAGAGACTATTTCGGTACTTCTCAGAAGAAGAATAGAGCTTCTCAGAACTTTAGAAGATTTTCCAAGAAATTCTGTAGAGTACTTTCGCAAAGTTTTGCAGAAACTTTCCTCGTAGTCTAGGATAGGATTTATCAGAAGTTTAGAAAGTAACTTTGTTCAGGAAAAAAATTACGAAATGTTTCTGGAAGGGAAGGTTGGGTTCTTAAATGTGAATTTCGAAGAAAATAGTTCCAAGAAGTTCATGACGAATTTTACCTGAAGTTCAGAAGCAAACTTCCCAGAATAACGCAAAGTGCCTTACTTTATTCATTAAGTGTTCAGGAGAGAGTTTCCCTGAAATTTGAGAGATAATCACTGACTAACCGAAGAAGCAGTTTATACAAAAATCATTCATATGACCATAATGATATTGATGACCATGAGTTTACACCATATTAAAATGTACCGTCACTGCTTATTGTTGAATAAAAAAATAATTCTGTTGAATTTATCAAATTAAAATTGTGATTTTAGAATACAAAACTGGAAAGAGCGTTACAGGAAAAAAAATTATAGAAAATTGTGTCATCTATTTGAATGCTTCAAGCTTCAGTGTCACTTTAAAATTATGAAACTATAGTGTAAGGTTGCATACAATCCAAGAAATAGATGCAGACATGTTTACATAATTACACAAATAGCGATAATGACATAACTCGCTTTCTTATTACGTCTCTTCGTTGAAAGAAGTCTAATTTTGTAAAAAAAAATAACAGACTTTTATAGACATTCCCAGATAGTTCAAATTTTTATCACAGACATTTGAAAAAAATATCTGGCATCGCTGCTTGTGGCACGCCCGAAGTAACGTTCACAATTGTTGAAAGTTTTCCTCAAATCTTACTCTTATGCTATTGATCTCGAATCAAGTAAGATTCAATCCATTTCAGTAGCCCAGGATTGAATCCCATTTTGGATAATTTAAAAAGCAACAGTGGAATATCAACTCTGTCAAATGCTTTACTAAAATCGGTGTACAGCGCTTCAACACAATTTCCTTTGAACATTACGTTCAAAGAAAAAGTTACAAATTGTATCAAATTAGTGGCTGTTGATCGCCCTTTAACAAAACCATGCTGTTTATTAGAAATTAAAGTCTTTACCTGCGAAAATATATTATCATTTATGATAGATTCAAAAAGTTTTGGGATGCTTGATAATATAGCAACCCCACAATAATTTCTAAAATCAGATTTTTTTCCACTTTTAAAAATTGGGATAAAAAAAGATTCTTTCCAAACAGCAGGAAGAACGCTGGATTCCAATGACGAATTAAACAACCAAAATAAAGGTTTAACTAGCTCCTTTGAAAGAGATTTTAAAAATATAGGTGGTAAGCCGTCTGGTCCAGCACCCTTTGAAGCATCCAAAGTTTTAAGCGCATGTAAGATTTCCCTGACAGATAAATTATCCACTGAAAAGTCCGTCATTGGCTCGGGGAGGTATGAGAAATATTGCAAGTCACGCTCATTATCGTCATGAGAAGTATAGATATCCTGGAAGAAATCAGCGAATAAGTTGCTAATGTCATTTGTTGTGTTGTCGGTCCTGTTGTCTAGATGCATTTTTGACGGGAAGTTCTTAGACTTACGTTTTTCTTTAACATAGCTAAAGAAAGATTTAGGGTCTGACTTAATATTATTATTATTATTATTATTATTAGTCCTTAAGTGCAACAGCTGAAAAGATATTAATTATAGTGTACATGTAAAGAATGTGCACACCAAAAAGTAGTCGTCGGAAATGCCCTAATGCAGTCTTCTCCGTGTACGCTTTGCTAATCCGATCACTACTACATGAATATTAATGCATGTGTGCTATGATGAAGACGTCGTTTGGCTACAGTAACATTTAATCAGTAAAATGGCATCGAATCAAGAACGCGTGCGCGAAGCAATTTTGCACAAAAGAGTGGAAAATCCAGATATGTCGCACGGCAATATTGCCAAGTCATTAAAAATCGCAAAATCGACGGTTACTAAAGTGCTAAAAAACTTTCAGCAGCGCTTAACTTTAAAGAGAAAGGTCGGTTCCGGAGGTAACCATGATTCTCGTTTCGTCGCGGAGAGGAAGAAAGTGATTAAAGAATTTAAGAAGAAACCGAATATCTCCGTTCGTGATGTGGCGAAAAAAGTGAAAATGTCTCCATCGTTCGTCCAGAAAGTGAAGAAAAGTGCAGGCTTGAAATCATTCAAAGTAGGTGTTGCTCCAAATCGTAACGACAGCCAGAACAAGAGCGCAAAATCTCGATCGAGAAAATTATATGACACTATGCTGAAGGAATACGACTGCATAATATTGGACGACGAAACATATTGCAAAGCTGACTTTAAGCAGATACCGGGACTACAGTTTTATACCTCGTTGCAAAGAGGAAATGTTGCTGATCGTTTGAGGCAAAAAAAATTGTCGAAGTTCCCAAAAAAATACCTCGTATGGCAGGCAATATGTGGATGCGGTCTCAGAAGCGACATCTTCATCACGACTGGTACTCTAAATGGACAAATTTACGTAAAAGAGTGTCTGAATAAACGACTGTTGCCGTTCATTCGGGAACACAACGGTTCGGTGCTGTTCTGGCCTGACCTGGCATCTTGCCACTATGGAAAACTGGCTAAGGATTGGTACATTGCTAATGGTGTAAATATTGTCCCAAATTATTGCAATCCGCCAAATTCGCCAGAACTCCGTCCGATCGAAAAGTATTGGGCTCTGGTCAAGAGGAATCTTCGAAAAACGAATAGCGTAGCAATTGATGAGAAAAGCTTCAAGCGTAACTGGCAGAAAGCTGCAAAATTGGTGACGCATGACACTGTGCAAAAACTGATGGAAGATGTCAAACGAAAGGTGCGGGCATTTGGATATAACAGGTCAAATTGACTTAACTGTATATGTTTTATATTTGTATTTTTATGAAGTCTTAAATAAATGATTAACTTTTGATTTTCTCATATTTTCCATTTAATACCAGTAATTTCCCGTTGGCTACTTTTTGGTGTGCACATTCTTTATAGCATTAACTTGTCCTTTCAAAATTCAAATGAGTTTTTGAATACGTTTTATGTGAAAAGGTGCATGGATTTTTTTTTATAAAAATGTTAGTATTGGATTTTATGTATCTTTTCATGTAATAAAACGAAATGTTTGAATAAAACAGGTTTTACGGTATGTAAAAATGCTCGGCAGATCTGAAATATTCAAAATAAAACACTGTTAACATGGCAAAGAAAACATCTATAGTTATTTATTACATTCAAAAATTAGTGACTTCCGCTCAATACCAAGCAAAAATTTAGTGCCAATTTTAATAAAAAAAATTATTGATTTATTTTCAGTGCAGGATTGAGTTATATATAAATGTAAACGGTATGGGCTTAAGATTACATAGACTAGCATGTGCACTTTTTTTCTAAAATATTGGTAAAAACCATGCAGCCTCATGCTTCATAACCCCCGCCAGTAGTTTCTTAGTTCAGGGTCAGTAGTTATAACACATCAAAGATGTATGTTAGTTACAAGCATCATTTGTTGGCTCTCTGTTTAATAACAGCTGATCTGGCAATAACGGAGAAGCAACCTCGAGCGGTCAATCATGCTCATGCCCATGCTCAACAACAGCCATATAAGAAAGGAGCTACCGACAATAGTAACAATCACTTGAGAAATTTGAGCTTGATCAAAACACTACTTTTAAGCCGTTGTAGATCATTCTGGTTATTGTAATAAATAATGGAACAAA
>JASCZW010020322.1:0-12444 GCA_034211315.2 Aedes japonicus | reverse complement strand
CTAATCCGACGTCGTCGCGTCGTGATCTTGTCGGGGTGCTGCTGATGCTGCTCGTTTTGCAGTTTGAAGTGTGTTTATTTTAGCGGGCTTCCGCGATTACGGTATTGTTTTGGTAGCTGGAAGCCAACCGCTGCCGGTGGCAGTTTTTGAAATATTGTCTTTCGGATGAGAGGCAGGAAATATTGGCTGAAAGGCAGTTGATTAGAAGTGCTGGATCCGCTCGAAATGGCCCATTGAGGGCTGGTATTCATAACTTATAGTACTTAATACTTCAACCACTTTATTCGAACGAAACAACGTAGCACTCAAATTGGTTCTCGAACATGTCATAAGCTTCTACAATCCATGTTTCAATTTTTAAGAAAATCCTTGTTCTCTGAAAGGCATGCAAATCTTAATGGTAGAGATCCTGGAATTTAATTCATTTAGCAAAAATGGTCACCGTTTTTAGTTTGTGGTTTGGGTTGTAACTAGATTGAAAAAAGACTGACTTCTCTCTCGAAGGCCATGGTTGTCACCTTGTCGTAGGTGAGAGGGCTAATCTCATGCAAAAGGCCAGCATAGGTGGCCAAGAACATGACCAGCAGTGATAGTATCACACTCTTCTTTCTTTAAATTGCCACGTCGTAGTACGCTTATTTGAAGGCATTGAAAAAGGCGGGTTTAGCCGCAATTCCCTCTTAGACGAAGCTAGGAACAATTTACAAATACCTGGTATCAAATAATTTAGGGAAACTACAAAAAGGCCCCTTTTCATTTGCTTGACAGTTTTTTCATTATTGCTTATTATCTAATTGTCATTGATTGAAAATTCAAATATACCTGTACAGTTGGTATCATTCATAATCTTATTGTTCGCTTCATTATCGAAAAGGGTGAGTGTTTTGAACATGATTTTGTGCAGAAAATTCAAATATATATTAAAATTTATATGTATTTATATGTGTTAAGCACAAACTCTAACATCATATTATTTAACTAGGGATCCGACCTTTCGAACTGAACAAAAGTCATCGAAAAGTGTTACTTAGGATGGATGCTGGCAAAGAATTAAAGGCAAAGAATTTATGAAAAGAGTAGAGGCAAATAGCCTTGAGGCCATGGAACAATTTTTCTCTACATCGCACAGTGGTCGGAAAAGCCTTTTTTCAGGGCGAAATTAATAACTCCTAAGGGTTACGTTTCCGAATCATGGTGTCTTCTACAAAGTTGTATCTGAACAAGTAGTCCATCTTGTGGTAATAATTTGGTAGTTCCAAACTGTTGCTAACTTCTGAACGAAACACAATAGAAGGGTGATGTCATAAGCAATTTATTTTCAAGAAACGTTTCTCAACACACCATTTTTCTATCTCTTCATTCGACCATGACAGAGCTATTTTTTCTGCTTTATATCAGGCTGTCTCCTAAAAACGAGTTTTTTCATTATAACTTTTTTGTTTGTCATTTTAAGATTAAGTGATCTTCAATCAAAAAATATAAACCGTTATAACGCACATTTTTGTGAACAAAGTTTTTTAATACTGCTTGTGATTCAAAAGTAACGAGTAATTTTAGCTAAAAAAATGCGTTTTTTCTTTTCGCCCTTTTGATTGTATAGGCGTGAATAGGCCAAAAAATCATTATATTATTGTTTTAATGGGTATCAAGGAACATAATGCTATATAAATGACCCCGGGTACTTCTGGGGCACACACGCGGGGACTGCTTGAAGTCGGCCATTTATTTCGTTAAAATTACCCCTAACTTTTAAACAATAAAATATACTTATACACTTAGTTCAGCAAAAACTTGTGTCATATTTTGCTCTACACTTCCCCCGAAGATTATTTTTTCCTAAGAATAGAAACTAAAAAGTTAGAATAAAAAAAACTGATTTTTTAGGGACACCCTAATGTACTCCAGCAAATTAGCTTCGAACTATAGCAGTGCACAAGCGCCAGACGCTTCAGTCGTGATTGAACAGCATAATTTAATGATTTTTTGCCAATTCTCGCCTAAACAATCATAAGGGCAAAAAAAAACGCATTTTTTAGCTAAAATTACTCGTTACTTTTGAATCACAAGCAGTATTAAAAAACTTTGTTTAACAAAAATGTGCGTTATAACGGTTTATATATTTTGATTGAAGATTACTTAATCCTAAAATGAGAAACAAAAAAGTTATAATGAAAAACTCGTTTTTAATAGACACCCTGATATAAAACAGAAAAATAGCTCTAGCATGGTCGAATGAAGAGATAGAAAAATAGTGTCTGATACAAAGTTGCTTGAAATTATATTTCCTACAAACTTGCTGTTAATATCACCCTTCTATTGTATTTCGTTCAAAAGTTAGCAACAGCGCCGCCCTAGTGGTAAAGATTGGAACTACCAAATTATCACCACAAGATGGACAACTTGTTCAGATACAACTTTGAAGAAAACACCATGATTCGGAAACGTAACCCTTAGGAGTTATTAATTTCGCCCTGAAAAAAGGCTTTTCCGACCACTGTGCATCGGTTAGCTTTGCTTTAGTAGTCTTTTGAATTAAAGTCATCCCTCTCGTGGGTCAAATTTTCCAGCTTGTCGGTGGTGAGAAGGTTTATCTCATGCTATAAACATGCATTTGAGACCATGAACTTGACTAGTACTTGAAGTATCACACATTCTTGTCTTTTTGTCACTGCCACGCTGTAGAACGTTTATATAAAGGCACTAACATCAGGTGTGATACTGGCGGCTTATACGCGATTCACTCTTAGGCTTCTTACTTTCTGTCTAAGGGAAAAGACTAAAAGTACACTTTTAATTTTTTTTTGGCAACCTATGTTGTTGTTCATCCAATTGTTTTATGGAAAGAGTATCCAAAATACCTGGTTTACTCATTTTCTAATAACTGAATGTAACTAGAAATTAGAAGAAAAATTAGTATTTTCAATTTAATTCCAACTACCTTTAATAACTCGACTAGAAGGAGACACTGAAGAAGTCTGCACATTGTAGACGAAATACGCTTATCTGTCAAGATAAGCAAAGGTAGTTCGAATTAAATGGAAAATACTAATTTTTCTTCTAATTTCTAGTTACTGGTATTCCACTACACAGCACAAACCCTCTAGGATTAACTGAATGTAATTGCACTATTTTCGAAAGGGGTGAATGTTATGATCAGGGAATCAGACCGATGATGACAGGCATTTATATTCGAGATAGGACGCGGAGGGCCCGCTTAGGAAACACCATTAGAAGCAAATTCTCGAAGTTTCTGTGGTACACCCGTTATCATGTTCCGTACGGTATCCTCAGATACGCCCGCCGTGGCGATTCTCCATCTTCTCTTGGAAACAACGGTACCATTTGCTTTCTTCTTAGTTTCGAAGAGTTTCCGCTTAACTAGAGCCCAGTACTTCTCTTATGGGCGAAGTTCTGGACAGTTTTTTTTGGATTGTCTGTTTTTGGAACGTATTTGACCTTTTGTACCTTATACCATTCCAGGACGGATTTCGCATAGTGACAAGAGGCCAAATGATGAACCAACAGAGCGGAAGAGTCTTGGCTTCTTATAAACGGTAGCAACCGCTTTTGCAGACATTCTTTCACGTACACATCCTCATTGATAGTGCCGGTAGAGACGAAACTTCGACCACAACTACATATGGCCTGCCAAATCAAATAGTTCTTCGCGAATTTGGATACCTTCTTTGTCCGGAAATGCTCAGCAACGACGTTCCTTTGCATTGAGGTATAAAAAGACAGACCCCGAAGTTGTTTAAAGTCTTCGAGTTCGTAAGTTTCGTCGTCCATTGTGATACAACAAGTTGTTTGCAAGAAGCTCCTTAGTACGACTTTTTGTAGTGAAATTCTGCTTGGCATCACGGTTGGCCATCTTTATCACTTTGTCCGCTTGAGCCCTTGCCTCTGCTTCACTTTTTGTACGTATGATTTTGACTGCCCAACTTTGCAAGTCACATTTCGCACAATCCTCCGATCCACAGCCAAGTTCCGATCCTCAGTCAAGCACAAAACACGGTACTTTTCGGTAGTTTTAGTTTCTTGGCAATATCGCGTACCGATAAATTCGGATTTTGCTGCCGTTCATCCGGAATGCGTTTGCGCAGTTCTACTTGATTCGACGCCATTTTATTGAATGTAACAAGAATGTTGTACACTGCCGCTTCACCTTACTAAATTTTTGAGTACAATTGTATGCTATCTCTTTTTTTCTTACGGAAATGTTACTCAATTTTTATTAAAAAGTGGATCAACTCAATTTTTGAGTAGATCCACTTTTTACGAAAATTGAGTAACATTTCCGTGAGAGAAAAAGAGATAGCATACAATTGTACTCAAAAATTGAGTGAAGTGAAGCGGGAGTGTAGCATGAAATAAAGTTGAGAGTTTCAGCTGTCATATAAGTGAAACGTTTCAGCGATCCGTGAAATAATTCAAAATCTACACTGATAGAAAAATGTCCGAAATTTAACGTGGACAGGCTATAAGTCACGCCTCAAAGGATCTATGGTAAAATTGTACTTATGGTTCAAACAAATTATCCTGCGTAACCGACTGCCTTTAATCAAGACGATGGGGTCAGCATAGTTTCAGTTAAACAAAAGGCAGTTCATAATTTAGAAAACACTAAGAATATATTTTTACAAAGTTATGTTTAGAAGTTTTTTGTTAAAAAACCATTAGTTACTGTATCTACCGAAATATTGTCTAAAAACAATCACCTTGTAGCTATTGTGATGTGATGTGATGTGTAATAAGAACCCACCATCAGTGCAAGGATTACCTATGGCTGCAGGACTATTCTCAGCAGGTTGTTCTGAGAGAATAGCCTACGTGATGGCTTCTTGTAGCAGGGTCAGCCGATCTCAGTGAGGACCTTCGGAAGACTACGGCCAGAAGGCCGCGTGTCTTCGCATGACAAGGGACTGGCGAATCCACTTACCCTTGTCCATTCAACAATTCCTTCGACTGCCTTAGGCTACCCCCCAGGGAATCCCCGTTATATAGTTGTTAAAGGAACAGTTGACATTTTTAGCATAAATGATTTAGATTCTTTAGATTCAATTAACACATTTATTTTTGTTTTTATTTGCACTAGTAGATGTACTGGGATATTGCAAATTTCTACTGTTCCATATAAAATAGTTGTGGGCAATAAAATGAGGATAAATCTCACAAAGTAAAGAATACTTACATTTTTCGTGGTAGGGTAAGACTTCAGCATGCTATCTTACCGCGCTGGCTACATTGCGTTGGTGGGACTGCCTCCTAAGGTATAGCTGACGAGATACAGCGTTTCTTACTCAGCCGCTGTTTGAGCCGCACCTCCTTGGTGGACAGACGCTGTGTGTAAAATCATTATTTAAATACTTCTGAACTATTGTGTCCAGTAACAATCTGCTGGTTGGTTTTTGAGAGAAATCGCTCAAAGAATCTAGAGATATGCTATTTTCGGGTCGCAGTGCTGCCAAACATGCTATTTTTTTAAATGATATTTCTTATCAAATGCGTATAATAAGATTTTAAACACAAATTCTACCGTCACCCTCAGTGTATTTCACTTCGTAAACGCCTCAAACCTCACGGTTTTCTTAGCCAATATTGAGCTACAGCATTTGGACGCATGTAAGTACTTGTTAATTGTAAATGGCTCTTATTTTTTGCGTATATTTAGGAAACTAAAACAATCTGTCGGATACTCTCTGAAAAAATGAATCTAAAATTTGTTTTGTGGCAGTGTTGCCAGGTATGCAATTTTTAATTCAGAAGAAAATGTCAAATAAGAAAAATATGATTAGAAAAATGTTTCTCAGGCAAAGTGAAGACAAAATAGTCAGATGGTCTGAAGTAACAAATGTAAACAAGGAATAACAGAGGAAGTTTTTATATTATACGTTAGCAAACTGGCATTTGTTTTCAAAATATGCTTGTTTTGAGGCCAAGTATTTGAAGAAAATATGATATCATGAAGTTGAATATGAGAAATTTGTAGAAGTTTATGTTATATATTTCCGAATACCTTGATGGTCAAGTGTTTGTAATATAGTAAGGGCTAGGGAGCTAGCAGATATTGCAATTGCAACGTAAAAAAAATGGCATTGCGCTAGCATTGCAATTTCCAAAATCATATTGAACTTATTTCACAAAAATAAACACATCATTTTTCTAATGAAATAATATCATGTTTGGCGAAAGTGCCTCACTCAGATTGTTTGTAAATTTCAGGGACATTCTACTGCAAATCGTAGCCAGCAGATTGATTTTAGACATTAATGTTCCGAAGATAAAAGCAAAAGATGGCGAGAGACTTTGAAAAACTGAAAACCTTTCGCTGGAGTTCAGTAATTTTTTTATTGATTTAGTCTTTTCTGACAACAAGTGTGAGGAACACGATGTTTTTTGGATTTTTCAAATAGAATTATACTGCAATTTAATTATTCTAATGTAAAATAATCATTTTTTTGGCAACACTGTCTCTAATAAACAGTATTTTTTTTAAGAACAACTTAAACAGATTCCATTTAAAAGCTAGTAGATTGTTTTTTTTTAAGATTAAAGTTGCGTATCATTGACAAAAGAAGGTATGGATTATGACAAAAAAAGAGATTTAATAAGGACTTCTGTGTTTCAAAATGCTGTAACTCCAGAGCAGCTCAGAATTTATAGTTATTTCTACATGAAAAAAGTATGAAAAACACGGTGGCATTAGAGTGTTTTAAAATAAATGATACTCATTCGACGTAAAACGCAATTTATTTAGAAAATATAAAATGCAAAAAAAGTGTTTTTCGGCTGCGCTGCCGCACAAAAATTATGTTATTTTCTCTGGATTTCATGAAAAATAACTTTCAAAACATTGAACAGATCGCTACAGAAAACTTAAAATAGCAGGGGTTGTCCCATGGCCCTAGGAATCGTCCAATCGGCACAAACACTGGGATTTTAACATATGGATGGAGGATGAACAAATCCTCCAAGTTTGGTACAATTTGGTTCATGAACGCCCGTTTCTAATTTATATTCGTGTCTTTCTAAGTGTTTAAGTATGTTAATATTATTAAATTTTAATCTGGATTATTTCTTATAAAAATAATGACGTTCCTGACACAGCACCAATACTAATCTTAATCATTTTCTGCTTCTTTTCAGGTATGATCCAACAGAAACTAAATGCGTGGATGGCAAAAATGTGGAATTGTGGAAAATGAGTTCAACAAAGTAGAAGTAGAAAATTTGGTTATTCCACGAAGAATTCAATTCATCGGTACATCAACCAGATGAGAAAACCAGTATCAAACCCCAAAAATCAAACTATTTTCACAATTTATGTCTTCAAGACTACGTCATTATTTTGACCAAACGAAAGCGTTGGCTCTTAATTGCTGCCTTATCTCCTTTTTCTTATTTTTTGCCTCGTTATTGTGGAGATTCGCCTTTCGTTTTTCAATGAGGTAAGTTGTAACAGTAACTAATTTCTTCATACAATTGCAAACGTGCGGAGTTTGCAAATATCGGGTGTAGAAGCTGAGATTTATTTTCTCAAACTAACGAGGTGTTGTCTCCCTAAATCTTGAAATTCTGATATGATGTTTTTTTTTGCAAATTAATTATATATTCAAACGAGTGGGGCCTGCCCGTAAGGTTCATAGCAAATTCAAAAACAAACTAGCTGAACCCGGTACGAGCCTTGCTATGCTTGTAACTAAATGAAGGAAAATTTAATAGAACTGGCGCTTTTATGATGTTTTTGGGAATGAGTTTTGTTGAAATATTTTCGTGTGCTAGTGTGTGTAATTTCTGCAAAATTAAACGTAGGTGTTTGTGTTTTAATTTAACTCTCGGATTGTTAGTTTCTATCAGGGTTGTTCTTTCTGTGTAGAAGCATTTCATAGAGAAAACATTTATCTTCAAACTATGCCGTATCCTGACAGTTTGAACGTAATTTTCTCTTGCACAATCATAGATTAACTTCTTGTGCATAATGTAGCACTGAGAGTAACTCAAGCATCCCCCATTATTGACTACGAAAGGGTGAAACTTCTATCAGAACATGCTTCTATGGTCTCAAACCCCCATAGAAAAAAATCATGTCTCCAAACAACCCCACATGCTTTATAACTTCTCGAGTTCTGCAGAAATTCGTGTTTCATTTGTATGGGAGCCCCCCTTCCAGTCAAGGGGAGGAGTCTCTAACCATCATAAGAAGCTTCTCCGGGTCCAAAAAGTCCTACATACAAATTTTCATAACATTAAGGATAATTCTCAAGTTCGGTTGAAATTTGTATTTCATTTGTTTGAGAGCCCCCCCCCCCCCTTTGAAGAGAAGAGGGGTCTCGAACCACCGTAGAAACATTTCTTGCCTTCAAAAACTCCGTATGCCAAATTTGATTCCATTTGCTCGATAAGTTCTTGAGTTATGCAGAAATTTGTATTTCGTTTGTATGGGAGCCCCCTCCTTCATACGGGGAGGAGTCACGCATCATCATAAGAACCTTCTTTGGCCCCGAAACCCCAAAAACAAATCATAACAGTAGGGATAATTCTCATGTTTGGTTTGAATTTGTGTTTCATTTGTATGAAAGCCCCTCCTTCCAGAGTGGGCGGAGTCTCAAGCAACCGTAGAAACATTTCTCGCCTTCAAAAACTTCCACACGCCGAATTTGATTCCATTTCCTTGATTAGCTCTCGAGTTATGCAAAAAAAAATCTGTTTCATTTGTATGAGAGCCATCCCTTCCTGATAAGGGAGGGGTAACAAAACACCATGAAAACGTTTGTTGTCTCCAGAAATTCCCACATGGTATATTTGGCTCTATTTGCTTGATTAGTGCTCGAGTTGTGCAGAAATTTGTGTTTCATATGTACGGGACCCCGAGAGATGCGATACAGAAAGACAGACAAGAGACAGACAGACAGACAGACAGACAGACAAACAGACATGGCCACCGTCGTCGACCATTTTTGACAGTGTGGTCGATGGGAGGTTCTCCCAGCTATTTATGCAATTAGCCTCCTCCATGTTCCGTCTTCCGTGTACTTATTGAAATAAATAAAGAAAGTATATTTTACTTTTATTTTAGCTTGCCAACCCGGTCAGAATCATTATCCATCCAATTTAGTAGGATCAGACTCTTCTTTAGGGCGCCGTACTTGAACTTGAAGGTAACTCCTCACCACACCATCACTTAATGCTCGATTCGAAGTAAATCTGGACGCACGGTTTAATGCACCACCGCGGCCCTGGTGGTTGGAACAAAAAACGTTTGGCAGGCATTTGTTGATGTTTCATTGATGAAGAAATTGACCTACAATGACGACGAAGGTTTACATTAAAGAGTGTCAGAAAAAGCGGATTTTACCCTTCATTCGGCAACACAACACCAACGTTATGTTTTGGCCGGATCTAGCCAGCTGCCACTATTCTAAGGAGATACTAGAATGGTATGCTGCAAACCATGTTAATTTCGTCGCCTGAAGGATTAATCCTCCGAATTGCCCTGAGTTACACCTTTTTCAAATGATTTGAGTAGCGTTTTTGTCATTTACTCGGTCCACCGATCTCATTGTTCAGCCTGTTCAAAACGTACCGCTTAGAGCATCTTCAGCGGTGGTCTATTTTAACATCTATATAGTTGATTTGCATTAGCAAACATAAAAAGAACCAGCTAAAACTGACCAACTTTGCATTCCCCGCACCGGTGTAGTGCTGATAGTGATAGATAGCGCCACCCCAACCTATGACAAGAAGCACTTTCTGAGCCGTTTCAACATGGCAAGGGATATGATCCTAGACATTATAAGACAACTAGAGTCAACTGATGACTTTTTTCCAGATGTTGCGATGCAGCTGGATATGTTGGTCTTAGTGTTACATATGTGCAATGCAGCCTAACGGATGTTGGCGTATGTCCTCAGCTAGTTATCTCGACGAAAACTTGGGGGTTGGCGACCCTGAGGCATTTTTGCAAATCTGTCCTTAAGACTTACGACCCGCAGTATTTACGCCCCCAATATCGGAAAAGGTTAAGAAACTGATGGACAAAAACTATCCCCCAAAAGTTCGAAAAAATCATGTGATTTCAGTGGACTTAGAAACTCAGGGAACTTATCAGTAGCTCGGTATACTTTTTAGATTTGACTTAGACTTTCCCGAGGTTTAGCTCTTCTCCCTGATGTCAAAGGAACATACCATAAAATCAGGGAACTTTCCAGAAATTAAGGATTCTTCCTAGAAGTTCAGACAACTTTCCTGAAATTCAGATTGTTTCCTAAAAATTCAGAGATTTGTCCACAAATTCAAGAAGCTTACCACGAGTTCAGGAAATTTCCATAAGTAAAGGGTGCTTCACAGAAGTTCAGGTAACTATCCAGAAATTCAGGGGGCTTCCAGAAGTTTAGAAAACTTATCAGATTATTTTGGGTATTTTTCAGAAGTTCATAGAATTACTCAAGATGTTCAGGGAACTTCCCAAAAATTCAAGGAATTTTCCAGAAAATTAGAGAACTTCCAATAGAGAACAGTCAAGAAACTCTGGCAGCTTTTCAACAATTTGCGGATCTTCCTAGAGGTTTAGTGTACTTCTTAGAATTTCGTGAAACTTGCTACACATATACAGAACTTCTTAGAAGTTCAGCGAACATGTAGAAGTTCAAGAAACTTCCTTGAAGTTCAGGGCTTCTCATGAATTCAAAACACTTCTGAGAACTTCAGGAATTGCTCACAAAGATCATGGAACTCCTCCAAAGATCAGAAAACTTTCCATAAGGTCAGCAAACATCTCAGACGTTCAGAGAACGTCCCAGAAATTTAGAACATTTCCCAGAAGTTCAGGGAACTTTCCAGAAGCTCGAAAAAATTCCCGTATGCTCAGGGGATTCAGCAATTTAGGAAATTTCTCAGTAGTCTTGCGATCTTCCAAGAATTTCAGAAAACTTCCCCCTAGATCGGGAACTTGCCATAATTTCAGAAAACTTCCCCAATAAACAGGAAACGAGATTTTTTGAGCATTCGAAAAGTTTAGGAAACATTCAAAGGATTTTTCCATCAGTTTGGGGAGCTTCCTAGAACTTCAGGGATCTTTCCAGGTGATCGAGAAACTTTCCAATCGTTCTGAAAACATCCCAAAAGTTCAGGGTATTTAAGTTTTAAGAAGAACTTAAACTTCTTACTGCTTGATAATTTTTCGAACCCAACCAAAACGAGAATAAAGAAACCTACTACTTTTTAATCAATTTCATTGAATTTCCACCTATTCACAATCTTGGAGATCATAAAAAGTTCTTGTACGGTTTAACAACATCTCGGTAATGCTAACTATTCCACAGAAATTCCACGGCTTTCAAGATTTTTGTTTCCAGCTTCTCGTAAGTTATTTAAATATGTGTGATATTCTACTTTTTATCACAGAATATGTACCTGCTGGAAGTTAAAACAACTTCTGGGAAGCGAAATCTGGTTTTCTAAGTTCCCGTCATTTCCAAAAAGTTGTTCCCATTCCATGAATGATCAGCAAACTTTTTGGAAGTTCATCCAAGTTTCCAGAAACGTTAATAATTTTTCGGCAATTCAATGAATTTCTCTAAAGTTCCACCATTTCTCTTCTCGAAAGACAGCGAGCAAATTTCATGTTTATCTGGAAACTTCCAATTATTTTATTCAACTAGCGAGAAGTTTAATCAACTTCTGGCATGTTCATTATAGATATTTCCGCCCAATCTTCATAGATATTCTGAAGTTCATTAAATTAAATTTTTAAAGAGTGCGTTCAGTAAGAAGTTCAGAAGCTTATAAAAGTTCTGAAATGATGCAAAATAGATGCGGTATAAAACAAAATTTACAAACACCAGCGATGCAGCGATGCTTTTGCGTTTGGTCTAAACAAATAAATCCAAACCACGATTTGAAACACCGTTGAAGATGCCCTTATAAGATCTGGCTACACGGCTGTAAAAGGTGAGGCCAGAAATGCACTTATCTTTCATGTGGTGGCGAATGTGTTTGAAGTATGGCGAATTGCGTTTGTATGGGTGTTAACACATGGTGAAAGAAGAATTTGGACAGCTGTGCTCAATGCCGTCTGACGTTGTTTGCCGGATTCCAGAGAAAAGTAAATGGTTTGGACAAATTTTGGCTAGAACCAAGAAGGAGCTGCCAAATTTGAGAACATATGTTGAAAATTGGCTCATCCTGTCGCACAAAAAGGCGTATTTTAAATAAATGGAAAGTGTCTGGTGGTAAATCAAACTGGAAAAAGTTTGGGAGCTCAGAGATTTAGAGCTACGAGTAATGTATATTAGCTCATCTTAACAGTTGGGAAAATAAGGCAAAAATGCGGGAAAAAATGCGGAAATTTTTATATCAAGATTGTGTGGCCACTCTGAAGTTGTTGCCTTTGAATTGTTTGTTACAACTACAAAACGACAAATTTCCTCAAGGATAAAGACTTTC
>JASCZW010020321.1:0-12447 GCA_034211315.2 Aedes japonicus | reverse complement strand
TCAGAGGGTCGATTTGATAATATGATGTATAATGAACTTGTAGTGCATGGGTAGACCTACAACTTTGTCTAACAGTACATTGCTCTAACTCCTAACTAATAATGGAACGAATGGATTTAGTGAAAACAGCAAACATCACAGGTAATATGCTTTTCGGAAAGGAATCAGAATTTGAGAAAGTAATTACGGAGGCCGTAAGTAAAGGAGAGCACTGTGAAATTGTAACCTTGGATATTATGAAAGTATATGACAGAGCCTGGCTTCGGAACATTAAGGAAGCAGTAGTTGAGAATCGTCTGGGAATAATAATAAACAACTTCATTTCCAACTTCTTGCAACAGCGTACAGCAAAAGCCAGTTTTGCTGGACATTTGTCTTAAAGAGCTCATCAAGAAACTGGAGTTCCTCAAGGCTTGGTTCTGTCTGTATATTTTTTTTCTCTTTGCTATGGAGTCCATTTTCAAAATCATACCAAAAAATGTTCAGGTTTTCCTATATGCAGATGACTTCATTATTGCTACCAGCAAACGAGTGGCAATTCTTCGACGAAGAAATGCCGTTAGAGGAAGCCGGTTCAATTTGTTGAAAACTATTTTCAAAAAAGCTGACCGTAAGACCCTCCTTTGCATAGGAAACGCTACAGTATCATAGAAGCTCTGCTATGGTATGGCCATTTTGAAAAAAAAAACCTTGAGATCTTTGGCCCAATATACAACCAACTAACGTTTGTATTTTAAAAAAATGAACAAAAATGCTGATTTTTCATGGATTTACGTTCACCCGCACTGACGAAACCACCTATGCAGCATCAATCATAGTAACCCATTAGTCAGCAGAGAAAATTTGACAGCTCTATCAGTCGAACGCTAACCGTGATGGCTAAAACAGTGAAGCAACTCAGTTCAGAAGTGTGCGCGTTCAAAGCGCACCGCCACGTCGAAAACGGACATCGTGCGGCACTTTGTGGACGCCGGATACGCCCGTTCCGGCATCTACACATCTTGGCACTATTAGACAATAATCAGAGCATCGGAAAAAAGCCCGGTTCCGGACGGCGGACGACCCTGAACGACAAGAAGCTCCAAAGGATGCTGAAGAGGAAGATCGATGGAAAAGTGACTATATCGCTGCGTACGCTTGGCCGGGATGTCGGTTCAACAGGCCAAACAGTGAAAAAGTACCTGGCGAACATGAACATACATGTCAGGAAGCGGAAGTCGCGTCCATTGGTTTCAGCTGCAGGAAATGACGCAACGGCAGTGGCTGAATAAGATGGTCAACTCGATTCTGCCGGAAAATCGTGACGTGGCGGTGGTGATGGACGACGAGACCTATCTCAGCCTGGATGGCAATGACTGGCAGGGTACTTCGTATTTTACTTCCCCCACGAAGGAAGTGAGCTCCGAGGTGAAGTTCATTTCATACACCAAGTTCCCCAAGAGGGTGCTGCTGTGGCTGACAATCAGCGAGAAGGGGATGTGTGGAAATTTATATAGTACGAAATGCCTGCCGGAGGTTGCATTGTTCATCAAGAACTACTATAAGGGCGAAAACACTGTTTTTTTTGGCCGGATATGGCGTCGGCCCACTACTCGAAGCGATCGCCTAATGTCCCCCAGCTGCGTCCCATCGATAATGTCTGGGCCAACCTGAAGCGTAAAATCTATTCCAGCAAGTTTGTCGCAAGGAATTGATTAATAAAACGAAGAAAGAACTCAAAAACATGCCTACACGCATGTTTGCGTCCGCCATGGCGAATGTTCCCTTTAACTGCCGGAAGGCCGCTCGCAAGGGCGTAGAATTGTTTTGCAAGTTAGCTTGAATTATTATCTTCCATGGGAAATTTATCAGAAGCAAGTATCGGTCTTAACTTTTTTTTAATCACCATCCGAAAAAAGTCAATTTTTTTAAATGCAAACGTAACTCAGAATAGCAGAATCGCTGGCGGTTGAATCGAGTCGTTTACTTTTGCAACATCGGACTAAAAAAAGTTAATAGTGAGTTAATAGTGAGAGCATTGGATTGTGGAAATAGCCAGCATTACCTTCCAATAGCTTACGGAGCGTCGTTCTCACAGTTAGAAAATCGCAACTGCTCAGAATAGCCTTCATCGATTGGACAGTCACAAGGAAAGCCCAAGCAGGACAGATGCTTTAGCTAGCAGTAGAAGTTTTCCGGGAATTGGTTGATAACAAACACCCACAGCACCGTCAGTGGTATACAGACAGATCTTTGGTAAATGGAAAAGTTGACTTCGGTGTAAATGGTTCCATAACTATAGCTGAAGCTAGGCTTCCCGAACAGCGCTCGGTGTTTACCGCCGAGGCAGCTGCTTGCTGTGGGCAACTCGTGAAGCAAATGGCAAATCCGTTATATTCAGCTTCTCTGCTAGTTGTATTCAAGCACTGGAAGCAGGAAAGTCTAAGAATCTATGAATTCAAGCTATCGAGAAAGAGGCAGATGCTAAGGATATCTGCTACTGTTGGATTCCTGGACATTCAAAAATATTCGGAAATGAAGAGGCCGACAGGGCAGCAAGGAAAACTAAAAAATTCTGTTCCGGCGCACGACTTTATTGAATGAAGTGAAATTTCACTACGGATCAGTAAGAAATATCACAAGGATAGTCAGACCAACAGTTTATGGATGGATATACCAGAAGGATAGAAGAGACTAAAAAGTGTTTACGAGCCTTCCACTAGGACACACCTGGCAAACTAAGCACGATTTGTTTGAAAGAAAATCACAATATTTATGCCAGGAATCAAACAGTTCACCATAACTACCTAATTGGTTGTCCACAATTCAACGCACAACGTCATGAAGTCAGGTTCACAGATGATGTGTAATTCGTATTAAGAAATGATAGGGATACTCCAAAGTTAAAAAAATAAACTATTTGAAGAAAATTGATATGCATAAGAAAATTTGAAATGCATGTTTTGTGGAAATTGAATTTCAAATTTCCAGAGACGAATGAGTTGATATGGTAAAGTCTCTTTAAAATAAAAAAAAAATTAAAATAATATCTTCATGAATAAAACGCTTAAGCTCGTTTATCGGATAACGCATTGTCAAGCATTTTACAGAACTTAAATGTCATCCGATTGTGAAAACAAACTAAAGCTCCACGCACACGCCCACAATATGCCATGTAATATTCAACTTCACGCTGAATGGTATTTTATCAAACACAAAAGCTCCTGTTATCTCTCGCAAAATACATTTACCGTAACGAATAGTATCATGGTTAAGATGGTATGTTGATTGAAAGAGCATTTCCTACAACCGACAGTGACAGAAACCGCTCGTAAAAGAAACGCTTCCTCGCTCGTTCACCATACCGAAAGAAGCGTGTATCGGAAGCCACGGAGCTCCCCAGGAAAAGAAATGCGCGCGCCCGTTAAAAGATTTATGGTAATCTTATAGTCCTGGTACATGGCACGGTAGACACCGTGCGCACTTCTCAACTCGGTTTGGAGCGAACACACGACACAGTAAGCCCGCCAGGGATGACACCCTGAGTGTGGGAGGGTGGCTAATTGAATTCGAGCCGAGATTGTTTTCCCTTGGTATGATGAGATGACTGAAATATTTTAAGCCTAATTGTCGAATGTTGTCAAAATCCCCCACCCTTTTCTTCTTCGGAAACAACATCGCGTTTGAAAACTCCTCCAGGCTATAGGTGTAGTTAACGAGCTCAAGTTTGAAGACTCAAAGGTGCAGAGCTCATTTGTTCGGGGCCCTTGTTGGGATGCATGATGAGCCGGGCGTCGTCCTTTGTTGAGGGATGGGATAACAGAATGAAATGCTGTCTTCCTCACCTCAGCGATGGCATCGCGAACGTGCCCCGAAGAAGACACAAAAGCTATGAGCTCGAAAATTGGATTTGGACCGCACTGAGGTATACTAAAAATATCGATTTCGTATTTTCTCATTAATTAGGTTTCCCTGGTTTTGATTAATGCACTGTGTACATATATATTATATACGGTGGGAAAGAAGTCAGAGTTCTCCTATTTTATCGCACCAATCGCATCTACACCAGGCCCGGCAGCGGCGATAAATGGCAGGTGGTTCGCCGGTTGGCTGGCGCGGAGCAAATGACGGTTTATGACAGTCGAGTGGGCTGTTTCGGTGGAATGGAAATGAAAATGGCGCGAAAAAAAAGAACGCAAAAAAATCCGTTGATTATATGGCGCATCGAGGGTAATAAATCGATGCTGAGTGGAAAATTGAGGGTCTTGTGAAAATGCCAGAATGAAAACAAACGAGGGATCATAAATAACCGAATTTGATGAATCCGATGTGCGATTTGTTGCCATTTATCAGGATTTTTTTGGATTCAGGCGTGAGAATTTTCAGTGCCCGGGGCTATCAGGGTTTTACAATTGAGTACAGAGCTTAAATGAACCAGCATTAAGACATTTCGTGTGTCATTGAAAGCGTTAATTAGAATTAGTCAAAACTATCATCTCAGCTCTTGTAACTTCCTTAGAAATTTCAGCAGAGAAAATTTCAAAATTTGCAGCGTTCTAAGAGCCAGCATTATTGTTTTTATCATCTCCTTTTTTTTTTTGGTTTCAAAATGTAATATGAAGAGATCAAAGAGAAGATACAACAATCGGTTCATCATAGACAGTAATTGTTTGGGATCTTTTCAAGACTGACACCATAATAACAATCGATTTAATCGTAAACTTGACATAAACATAGATTTCGTTTGCTTCACTGCAGCACCCAATTTAGTTTGAGCTTGATCGCCCTGATAATGCGAAGTGTTAGAGAAAATTGAGTTGAAAAGGTACTGATCTGTAAACATTTTGAATCTTTTGTATTTGACTGAAATATTGAACAGTGTGTCTCACAATAGGTGTCACCTTTTTCAGTCTTGGTTAATTTCAGCTGGGTAATTTTAACAGTGGATTTTTTTATGCCCGTTTTGAGTGTTCTTTTGACAGCTTACCTCTGAAGATAAATAAGCGATTACGTTTGTTTATATTTATCAGCTGCCATGGAAGCCATACGCTTAAAATATCATTTGCAAAAGCATAGATCGTGTCAGATATTCATTTTCATTTTTCATTTTCATTTTGCAGCAATTGGTGGGGCAATAAGAGCGCAAGTCAGTTCAAAGCCGATGGTGAAGGAGGGGTAATGGCGAACTAGTCTGTTCAGACCACATGAACTCCAAGGGAAGGACCAAGGATAGGTTAGGGTAGGTGGTTAAGGTTGGGCTTTTTAGACCGGCTAAAAATACTAGAAAAAGAAAATCACAAGTAAGTCGCAGACGAAATAGGCCTATCTGTCAGAAGACAAGCCTTCTCCAACGGAACGTAAAGGAACCTGTTCGCGTTTACTAGCGATTATTTGAAAAAAGTGTTACAATGTTTTATCTTTTATTTTAAAAAGTGATCAAATGAAGTAATAATTTGACATTATCCTTGTTTCCTTGTCACAATCGTTCTACTAACGCGTTCAAAAAGTTTTTTTAAACAGTATTTTTTGTTTAGAGTGAAAGTGATCATAAAATTGTTAGTTTATAATTCTGCATTGCAATGATATACGGCAAATCCGGAAAAGATAGAAAGAGTCATTCTCTGTAGTTCGTATCAATGTGACTAGGCTATTTGAGATGCCACTGTAAATTTGATGTTGTTTTTACGCTGCAAGTTGCTATGTATATCAAAGTAACATCTCTCTATGATTTGCTATAATTTGAAAGTCAGCTGTCGTTTACCGCACATATTTAAATAATAATTTATATTAGAATTAGAATTAGAATATTGCTATTTAGGTATGTTTAGTGTTTAGTTAATGACAATCCATGAATAAACAACAATGAAAGAATTGCCACGCCAATGAAAACTGCACCGCCTGTCGTGTCCCTTAACTACTTGATGTCAGGCGTCTACAAACTTGTTCTAGCCTCGTCTAAGCGTAAATTGGGGCTAAGCCCGCCGGTAGTACACCTCTGAGTTCCTAAACGGGCCCTCCGCATCCCACAAAACCACAACACTTATGGACACGGTCTGGAAGTCCACGGCATGGGAAATTCTGTGACACAGTTCGAACTACCACCTCAAATTGAATATTAAATGAATTGAAATGAATCTATCTATAATTAATTTTTCAGTGACTTGCGGCCTAACCCGCCGATATCACACTCAACTTTAGTGCCTGTATACATGCGTGCTACGACGCGGCTATTAAATAGAAAGAAGAGCAAGTGATATTATCACTACTTTTTGTGGCTGGACCTTTGGCTCTCCTATGAATGGTTCATTGGAGTAGAAGGTCATACAATAACATGACCTAGCGACATCTATCATAAATCAGCTATCTCAAATGAATCATTAACATGAGATTAGGCCCTCCCACCAGCGTCCAGGTACAAAATCCAGCCATGGAGAGGGAGTCTCCTTGAACACTTTATTCGCCGCAGAACTCCAGTTTGCCTTGAACTGTTTCTCGCTTTTTGAGTCTTCTTAAGGTTCCGCTTGACGATGGCCCAATATTGTTCGATTGGGCGAAGCTCTGGCGTGTTGGGAAGGTTCTTGTCATTGGGCACCACTTGAACGTTGTTGGCAGCATACCACTCCATGACCTTTTTCCGTAATGGCAAGATGCCAAATCTAGCCAAAATATAACGGAACAATTGTGTCGCTTCAGGAAAGGTAGTAGACGTTTTTATAGTCACTCGCTCAGATAAATTTCCTGGTTGACGGTTCCGGTCACAACGTAAACGTTGCTCTTCAAGCCACAGATACAGATAGCCTGGCATACCAGACATTTCTTCACGAACTTTGACAGTTTAATGAGCTTAAACATATCTGCCTCCTTTCTCCGTCCGCTTGCCATATAAAATTTCTGTCCAGGAAGCTGTTGAAAGTCTGCCTTGACATAAGTTTCGTCGTCCTGTACCACGCAATTAAACTTCGTCAGCATCGTCGTGTATAGCTTTCGCGATCGTGTTTTGGCCGACGTGTTTTGTTTATCGTCGCGATTTGGAGTCACCACTTTCTTGTAAGTCGACAGTCCAGTACGTTTTATAGCTCTATCCTCGGTTGAAGGCTCCACTCACAGTTATTTTGCGACATCTCGGATGGAGGGGTTGGGGTTCCGCTCGAAACAGTGGGCAACTTTTTTGTCATCGCTGTGGCCTCCGGTTTCCGATTCCCCCCCCCTCGATCCAGCTTCCCTGGCTGTCGGCAAGCGATCACAGAACACTTTTAATACGTTGGTAACAGTTGATTAAGCCACATTCAACAATTTCGCTAACTTGGCGTGAGATAAGTTTGGATTTTCGCCATGCACGTGAAAAATTTTGATGCATGGCACGTCGTTTTCCAACGGAAACCTTTCCCATCTTTCGAAATGCGCATGAAACTTATCTGTGAGTTGTGTTCGGTTTGACTTTTGGTGTAAGGAGTGTATCGAATATAAGCTATCCACATACATTTGCGTTGTATGCATGTATTTGTGATGGTTTTTTATGCTCTGAACACTGCATGCTGTGCGTTTGGCTATCAGCTTTCTTTTGTTTACTTGTTTGTGCGGTTCAAATTCTGCGTTTTCAGAATGTCGCTTATTGAAAAGGAAGTGAAAATTAAGGTTCTGGACACATGGCTAAGTGAGAAGAGTATTACTATGCTAAAATTGGCGAAGCAGTTTGGAACTCATCATGCGAGTGATAAAAACAGTATTAATGAGTTTGGGGAACACTATTCTTGATGATGAATGAGCTACCAGGAAAAGGCAGAAAACCCGGTTCTTCCAACCCAAAACTGGAGCAGAAAGTGGTATCTCAAATCATGAAGAACAAATCAATGTCAATACGTGATTTGGCCAAAAAAGCAGGAATGAGTGTCGGAATGATCCAGCGTATCAAGAGGCGAAACCACCTGAAGACCTACAAGAAGCAAAAAATCTCGAAACAAAGTGCAGAACAGAAGAAACGAGCAGCAACAAGGGCCCCGAAATTGTATTCGCGTCTTTTTCAGCGTCTGGTATGGCAAGCAATATGTTCCTGTGGTTTGAAGTCAACCATTTTTTACACTACCGGAACTATAAATGCGGAAATCTATCGATCTGAGTGTCTCCAGAAGAGATTGTTGCCTTCATATAAGAAGCATAGTACACCTCCACTGTTTTGGCCTGATTTAGCGTCGGCTCACTATGTCAAAACCACTCTCAATTGGCTTCGACCCATCGAACTTTACTGGGCAATCGTGAAGCGGGTCTTCAAGAAGACTGGTAAGGCAGCTGAGAACATGCAGGAGTTCAACAAAATTTGGGATCAGGCGTCCAAAAAATGCGATGCAACACTTGTCCGAAACTTGATGAAGAGCATTCGATTCAAAGTTCGAAAATTCGTGAAGGAATAACTTAAATTTCATCCGGTCTTCATTATGTTCAACTTTAACCTCGTACAATAAAGGATCAATTTTTTGTATCGATAAAATATCGGTTTTCAACATAATTTGAAAGAAAGTTTGTGGATAGCTTATTTTCGATACACTCCTTAAACAATGAGATGGACCCGACTACCCGAGTAAAAATCTATGCTCAAATGGCAGCGTTTGAAAAGTGTGTCTTTATTTTCTAAGATAGTGTATATAACATAAAATTGATGATCAGCACGTTTGAAAATATCAAAGAGTTTACAAAAGCTGATGGAGCTCGAGAGTATGAGGTTTACCCTTTCGAACTTATTATGAGAGCCAATGTTCATTTTTAGTGTGAAATCAATAGCGAAAGGGGGTGCCTCTTTAACGCTTCATGTGCATTTTCGACAAAATCCTGTACACAGACAAGTACAGATAATTTGAATGTTCCATAGAGACATTTATAAAACTTCGCTGGCATCCCTGGTTGGAATATTATATCCCAAATTTAATCACTTCGTAGCGAATGGTACTGGTCAAACGAGCTAAGAATTTGGTCACCTCTATGGCAGGGGTGCTTAGATAAGAGGCATTCAAACTCCCACAACTATCAGAAAAGCACTGCATTAGGTAAGGCATATCTTTACTATTGCCAGGAGACGAGGAGCAGACCTAAGGAATGAATCGAAAATAAGCTTTACACGTACATTTCCGTTGTACGCATGTATTTGGGATGATTTTATTGTGTTCATTATAGCATGCTGTGCGTTGGCTGTCATTATTCATTTGCTCACTTGTTTGCGCGGTTTAAATTCTACGTTTTCAAAATGTTGTGCATTGAGAAAGACGTGATAATTTAGGTTTTGGACACATGGCTATGTGAAAACGGTGTAATTATGGCGTAGCGCTTTGGAGTTCATCGCGCCAGTGTGAAATCTATCATAAAAAAGCTTGGGGAATACTGTTCTTTGGATGAACTGCCAGGAAAAGGCAGAAAACTCGCATCTTCCAACCCTAAACTGCATCAGAAAGCGGTAGCTTTAGTTCGAAAGAATAAATTAATGTCGATACGTGATTTGGCGAATAAAGCGAGAACCAGCGTCGGAATGATTCAACGTATCGAGAAACGGAACAACCAGAACATCTACAAGAAGCTGAAAATCGCAAAAAAAAAGTGCAGACCAGAAACAACGTGACGTTCTCCGAAAACTTTTGCAAATAATTTGGATTTTACTCATGCGCTTGCAACATTTTGATACCCTGCTCTCCTTGCTTCGACGCCATTTTGACAACTGAATAGAAAATGGCAACAAAATAGAGCCAACATTTCGTACGAATTTACCTACTGAATGTTCAAGTTTTTCAAATGAACGAGCATGAGCATGAGCATGATTGACTGCTTGCGGTTGCTACTTTGTTATTGCCAGATCGGCTGAAATTACACAGAGAACCAACAGATGATGTTTGGGCTAACAGTCATCCTCAATGTGTAAAAACTGGCGATCTCGAATTGAAAAAAAAAGCAATACCAGACCGGCCGCATCCATGCAGGTCAAATAAGGATAGGGTAGGAGTATGTTGACGTGATACACGCTTTGATGGAAGCCGAGGACACCTCTGCACTTCTACGAGAACTCACTGGGATATTGGATATATGGGTAGGGTTAGCAGCATGTTTCGTTTTGATAAACGGAACGCTGAATTTAGGAAGGGTATTCATTTTGATAACCATAAGATTTTAGACGTTGTTTCCGATTCAATCTCCAGACATCTGGTTGACCGGAGATGTACAGTATAATTATTTATAATTTTCGATACCGATTTAAACCAACAGAAATTATGAATGCTGTTGGGGTCAGGCACAAGTGTGCGTGGTTCACAATGCAGGAATATAAAAATTAGTTTCAAAAGGGCAAGCGCAAAAAGAAAGGTAAAGAAAAAGAAAAAAAAGTTAAAATCAAGTGGATTCATGTATAACTCGTGACGTGCAAACGAAACCTAAAGTAAACGGAACAGGAAAGACTAAATTTTTTTTACGCCACGTAACTAATCTCCTTCCTCCTGCGACATCAATGAAGATTTGGAACTAGTCCTAGGTAAAATCAAAGTATTTCTTGCGTACGTTGGTCTGAATCTTAATGCGGAAAAGTGAAAAGTGTTGGTCAGAGAGTCACGGCAGTTACAAATATGCACATTTTGGTGGCTGTTGTTACAAGACAGTTGAACCAATGCGGTATTTAGGTGTGTACCTATCCGCCAGATTAGGGTCCAGGTCCTATGACTGTTAGGACCCGCTGCCAGAATGCAGTGCGTGCGGAGTTTCTTCGAAAATATACGCCATCCTGGCATTTGGGTCGTGTAATATACAGGTCCGTCATAGCTCCTTTCTATGAAACATGGGACCCAAGCTGCGGTTTTAATGAAATACAGCAGAAAATTAAAAAGGTGCTATGAGAAGTAAGTACTACAGAATATGGCAGGCTTGTGCTGAAATGAAAATGAAAATAGGATGCTTCTTGCTGAATAAAAGACGCATAACACTTCGCAATTAAGAACGTGCAAACAAAGCTTTGTTTGTTGGGACAGCATACACCAGCCGATGCAGCGATACGGTGACTTAACTTATGATCAGTGTGTGTACAATCTAACACTCATTGGCCGGCAATGTTATTATGGAAGAAATCTGTTTACAACAATCCCTCAAGTGATCATTGGAAGCACCTTTAATCCGAGAGCTAGAAAGTGATAGCTGTACTGCTGATCCAGCAACCCATTTCAGAATGTCTGGAGAGCCACGCTCATACCAAGGTTACTTTCACATACAGTAAGCTCCGAATGTAAGCA
Source organism: Aedes japonicus (assembly GCA_034211315.2). Taxonomy (NCBI): domain Eukaryota; kingdom Metazoa; phylum Arthropoda; class Insecta; order Diptera; family Culicidae; genus Aedes; species Aedes japonicus. The sequence continues at coordinate 1,216 of JASCZW010020321.1, read as the reverse complement.
TTACCGATATCATTTTGATAAGGGCACTGCAACACACTTCCAGATTTGGAAATGTTAAATTTCCAAACCAGGCACGTATTTGGTATTATTTAAAAATAAGGTTATTGTTATTTAGTTATAGTTATAATCAGAAAGATCTCACCTAAAGTCTTAATAACACTCGCTTGTTTATTAGTAAAAATAGAAAATTTCGGCGCACAAATTAACAATCGGCATAACAAAACTCTGTCACAACGTGGTGAATGCATGTGATATTATGTGGCAGCCTTTCAGGCACGCATGCGCGTTGCTTCGTTTGCTGCTTCTGACCAGCAAATGGCCGTTTTCTACATGTACTGGTCTGCTTGTTTTCACTCCACACTCTGCCAATAATCAAAACCCCCGCTATGAGGCGACTCTATATCGAACTTCAAAACTGCAAAATATCATCGATTCACTCGCGACAAAGCGGAAAAACACTCAAACTTAATAATTTCGGTCTGGATTTCACAATACTAACACTAATAAACAAAACTAAGCTGATGTCCGGGTACGGGGCGAAGCACAAAAAAAAACAAAATAAAGTGGAAATACTACCGATAATTACACATTTCAGGATTCACTATTTACTTTTTCTTACACAAAGAACGCGGAGATTGTATGATTTCACTGTTAGTTTAAGTTAAATAACAAATCAATGTTTAATCTTTTTTTTCGCGAAAACGACGCAGTAAAAAAAACACGTCAGGTCCCAAGCACGGCTTGCTGCGATCTCTGTTCAAGTTTTTCAAATGACTTTTATCTATGGTTACGCTTGTAAACCTGCAGGCTTTACCTCAGGGAGTTCTTGAATGAAATAGAACAACCAATCAATGATATATTATATGTTACTCAAATCTCTGAACCTCTATGAATACCGCATTTACAAATTACTAACATATATTTAGTTTTATTTGCAGATCAAAAGACCTCATTTTCAGGTTGATTTATCATATCCATCTCCGCATCAACCTAAATTCCAAGAATTTAATTGATTATCTAGACCAAAATAATAACATCCGTTATATCCGCATAGTATCATAGATCCTCAGCAATATAAGCTGTATCCATCAACTACAATTAAGAGGTTTTAAAATCCTCAAAAAAAGAATGGTTCTATTGGTTCGTGACCTTCGTTATTTGGAAACTTATTCGTTATAACTGTGATTTTAATTAAATTGTTTGTAAAAAACTGTTT
>JASCZW010020320.1:0-12440 GCA_034211315.2 Aedes japonicus | reverse complement strand
CCATAGTAAAAAGTTTGAGAAAAATTCTCGGATCTGAAAAAACAAAACTTCTGATCTCTGGATATTGTATGATTGGATATTGTAAGATGATAGGTGGGTTTAACAACAAGAGATACTACACCGGTGCGGGGAACGCAAAGTTGGTCTGTTTTAATTGGTTCTTTTTAAGTTTGCTGATGCAAATCAACCATAAAGATGGCCGGTGTCGGTGGTGTAGTGGTAAGCGTGACTGCTACTGGCACCCCAGTGGGTCTGGGTTCAATCCCAGTCGACGTCGGTAATTTTTCTGAGGCGAAAAAATCTTGGTCACGTCTTCCTTCGGAAGGGAAGTAAAGCCGTTGGTCCCGGTTCATAGTCATGAGACGTTAGGTTGGGTCCATGTGGTGGAGTCGTGTCCCGGACGTCGGTGGTTGTCACCATGTGAGGAAATAGGCCGTCGGGAAATAAATAAAATACAAAAAAACTATACAGATGTTAAAATAGACCACCGCTGAAGATGCTCTGAGCTGAAGCTGAAGTCTCGAACAGCTGAACAATGAGATCGGTGGACAAAAACGCTACTCAAATCATTTGAAAAAGGTGTGAGTATGGTTCCTTCCATATGACAAAAATTCCCGATGACTTTTGAAATTCCCGCCTTTTTCCCGCATATTTCCCCGATGATTTTGGATTCCCGCATTTTTCCCGCATTTCCCGATTTTCCCGAGTCTGTGGCCACCCTGTTCATCGTATTCCAAGCACACAAATCAAAAATTCACATTCTAGAATTTCGGCCACGGCTTCATACGGATCCGTCGTATTGTGCCGGAGTTCGACATGCAGTCTCAAGAGACTTTTAAAGGGTCTCTCGAGGAATTTACAAACGTTAAGGCCTTTTCCTTTGATTGGCCACTGTTTATGGATGTTTCGGATTTTCCTCCCAGCGACCTTGTTTTCTATAACTCTTTTAAAGTAATTTCGAGAAAACCACATAGTTCTTATTATAGTTTCATGAATTGGTCAGTTATACGGTTGTTGCGAGATCCAGTCTTACGAGTGGTTACAGTGCGGCTCGGAAAATGAATTTTTAGTTGTCAAATCTATAATTTCATCTATTAATACTTTAACGATGCATGTAACTCATAATAGGACATCTTGCAAGAGAAAAAAAAATAATACAATTCTATACAATACACATGATTCGTACGCCCTCAATTTTGATTATTTAAGAAAATTCAATCCTTTCAAAATCACAAATCATCATTTATTCACGCCCTGATCGCGTGAAATATAATTGTCTACCTCGAGAAACACATTCAAATGACTCAATTCTTGGCGCACCCCACGATTAGGAGAAAGGCCCATCATTCGTCAGCTGGAAATTTCTCCCATTAATCATTCATAACTAATAATAGCACAAACACTCCATAGAGTAGGGCGATACGAAGATCTTCTCGCTTCTCGGTATTGCGTAGGATGGGGGTCAACATGTCAGCGTGATTGTCAAAAAATCGAAAACCCTGATTTCTCTTTGCGCTAACCGATAAACGGAAATAAATTGAATTTCAATCAGGAGATATTTAACTTTTGATTAGAGGTGTTTATTGAATTAGACCACCCACCTGACCGTTTTCCGACAGTCATCTTCGGCTAATCATAGGATTGGCTGGTGGTAATGTGTAAGGTATTTGTAGCTACAAAATGATTGTGCTCCAATCTCTGAGCAGATCCGTCGTCCGTAAAAAGCCACACAATGAGCTTATTATGAACTACAAGCTCGGTTAACATAAGTCTTGCTCACGCCATCATCATCGACCCCACATTACCTGGCAGGTCCCAATAACGCGGTGTTAGAAAGACGCGGGATATCCATTTCCATTCATGCTGCGTCTTAGCGCAAGCTGATAATATTCACAGCTCGTATATCTCGGCGTCACGCGCGGTTCGGTGATTTATTGAATGATGACTTTGCCTTTCATCTGGTTATGACAGCAACGATTGAGAATTGCAGAAGAGGCGTCTAATTAAACGACATCATAGGACACGTTCGTCCACCACAAATTAGGGAGGGTGAGTACTTTCGGTTTCTAATTGATAGTCAAACATAGATACTTACATATTCAGGCTTAATCTTTTTGTCGCCGCCACGAACGACGAGCTTTTCCACCTTGTCCAAACTGACCATCAATTTTTCCTCGTCCTTCAAGCGCAATTCCTCAGCTATGATGGAGAGATCGCGAACTGGATCTACCTCGCCTTCGACGTGCGTCACATCCGGATCTTCGAATGCACCTAGGTGATAGGAAAAAAAGGAAATGAAAATGGTTAACCTAGTGAAAAGAGACCAGAACGGCTATAATAACCCTGAAAATGCGATCAAATTTAAATAAAAGCAAAAGATTTCGAACCCACGCTCAAGATCAAAGACCGACCGAGCCGCCAACGTGCGGAAAAGAGTTACGCTATTTCTCTCCTTATATAGAGCCCCCACCCGAAGGTAAAAATGTAATCAATTTGAAACGATGTAAAAATTTGCTTTTTCTCTCGCTGGAATTACTATCATCAGTGACCAATGGCAGCTCCGGCGGTGATTTCTGCCTAAGTAGAAGGAAAACAAAGCGAATTTACACGGTGAGAGAAATTGAGTCAGGCAGAAAAAAAAGCGACACACGTTAAAAGCGTGGGTCCCGCGGGTCGACCGGAACCGACGATGGTTGTGGGAACGTGCCGTTTTTATGGTCCATTGAACGAGTGCGCGATTTCCGAAGCGAAATCCGCAAATCAAACAAGCCATTCGTCTTCGGTTTCTCATCCGCGACGACTCGCGGCGGGCGGGTTATGATTTGCAGATTGTAAAAGCGTTGCAAATGGGAACTTTGTTCAATTGAGGTGCTGGAATTATTGGTGAACTTGAACGAGCGATGGAGGTGGTTTCGTTTATTCCGGATGAAACCCGGTCGGAAAGATCCGATAATTTGTGTATATTGAATTCATCTTTGGCAAACTTCAGCTGGCAAAATTAAATACAGATGTTTACATTTTAAGAATCTGCGAATACAGTCAGTTTCAAAATTGACCGTACACCTTTTTCACCAGGATTTTGTTGTGCAAGTTGTTTTGTAAAATTCCGTAAATAATCGCATGACTGTTTAATTTTTTTGATGCCTTGTCCTATCTTTTTTCGTATTTTCTATCAAAATTCAAAACAACTAATTTAATTCAATAGTGTATATTTACTTTACGTTACAATAGTGTATACTACTCGGTCAACATGTATTTGTATTTGTATCCACGACATTCATTTAATAAGAGAATGATTTTTTTTTGATTGGCAGGAACATTGTTCTAATAGGGTAAGGGGATGTAATGTTAGCCTAGCTCCTTCATTCGGCCTATGTACCAAATGTGTCATTAATTTAGCGATAATCAACAAAATCTCGTTGCTATTAGGATGACCGATGTAATCCGAAGCAATTGAGACAATATTCATCAACTTATAGTAGTAGTTCACTTCCGCGTAATTTTCAATTTCTTGAATTTTTGGGGCATCATGATTTCGCTGGTTAAGCTGAACAGATGATCTATACGATCTTCAAGTGATCTAAGTTGGGCTTAATTGAATCGATAGAGCAAGTAAAGCAGTCTGGATGTTCAGAAAATAGTTACACGTTACAAACAAACTGTTTAAATAGCTAAAATAACAATGATTTTACAAGAAAATCGTAGACCCAATGTTGGGTACATATTTTTTTGTATGTTCCCAACTATGGCCTGTTGTATCAATAACGTAGTAAAAAGGTTGTTATTTGTAAATTTTCAAGTGGAAATGCATGAATTTGCGGTTGTTTATATTCAAGTGGCTCATCTTAACACAAACCGAAGGAACAAAATCATTGTATAGTGAATTATAATGTTTTCATTATTGAATGGCTGATAAATCATATATGAACATCACTTACGTGTTTCAAGGCAGTTTTACTTTAATTTGTGTTGTGAAATTTTGTGTTAAGTAAATTGATTACAGCTAGCAATGCCTTCCATAAAATTAGAAATAAAAAACCGCACAAAGACTGCATTTTGTAATAAATCTTTCGAATGGGACGAAGTTGCATCCACGAATAGACCCAATTTGGTGCTTATAAAGGGTGTCCACGATGAAATTGCCACACACAAAATTGATTCGCAAAATTCGAGTTTTCATCCGATTGCCATCAAATTTTCAGGGATTGAGAAATAACTATTAAACTTCATTTTACCATTTTACTCGTATTTTATATACAGTCCATACGCAAATGCCCGCACCTTGGCCTTAACCCCGTCTATAAGATTCTGCACAACCTGTGAATCCACCGGTTTTTGCATGTAAACCCATACTTTCTTCAGTTCCTCGACTGTCTTCACTACCTTAGGTCGTTTAAGAAAGTGCTGCTTCATAATCGCCCAGTACTTCTCGATGGGGCGGAGCTCCGGAGTGTTGGGAGGGTTGAACATTTTCGGCACGAAATTGACCTTATTGTCCGCATACCACTTCAGCACGTCCTTGGAGTAGTGGCATGAGGCCAAATCCGGCCAGAAGATTGTTGGGACGTTGTGGGCCTTCAGGAGAGGAAGCAGCCGCTTCTGGAGGCACTCTTTTTATGTAACACTTGTCCGTTCATCGTGTCCTGGGTCACGAAAGGTGCACTCCGCTATCCGCACGTGCAGATGGCTTGCCAAACCAGGAATTTCTTCGCAAATTTGGACATCTTCTGAGTGCGGACATGCTCCGGAACGCTGAACTTATCCTTGGCCGTGAAAAACAGGTTGCCGGGGATTTGTTTGAAGTCGGCCTTCACATATGTTTCGTCGTCCATGATGCAGCATTCAACTTTCGTCAGCATGTTGAGGTACAACTTCCTGGCACGGGTTTTGGCGGACTTGTTCTGCTTCTCGTCGCGATTAGGGGCCTTTTGTACCTTGAACGTTCGAAGCCCAGCCTTAGTTTTGGTTCTGGACAACACTTCGGCTTAGGTGCAGCTTCTTAGCCACATCCCGAACGGAGGCGTTCGGATTTCGGTTGAAGGCCCCAACTACGCGGTTGTGATTTTTGGTGTTGTACGGAATACATTTTCATTGAACTAAATCCACCCAAATTTTCATTAAATTCTACCCAACGGTTAAAAAGTTAGAGCAATTTCATAGTGTGGCAATTTTATCGTGGACACCCTTTAGACCGACATTAAATCCACATCCCTCGAAAGTTTCTGACATTATAAAAATAGTTGTGTAACTTTTCGTGATACATGCTACCAAATGTCTTATCAAACTTATCTTTGCAAGTGTATAACTAGTTGAATCTCGCTTACAGCTTAAAAACTTCATGAGTTATAGTAAAAAATGTGATCGATGGTGGCATAATAGGCTGAGTCAAGGGTCACATACCCTAGTTCCTATTTTCATTAGAAATTACTTTTAACACAGTTCGTAGCAAAGTCGTTTTTAGTTTGGAATCTTTTCCACGTACCTTGACCTGACGTTTGACATGATTTTCCAGCCTAAACTTATCATCAATGACGATTCGTTGTTGCTTTTTGGAATGAACCTTCCGAATATACATATGCAATTGATCAATGTATCGACGTCAACAGAAAATCTCCAGGTTTCATCCTCATTACCTCGACTCGTTGTTTCGCATTTTTACGCGGTTTCAAATTCATCCATGGTTATTTCCGACTTTCCGCGGCCCCGAGTAACATTGCCAAAACCATCCAGTTTTTTTTAAGTTTTATCAAAGTGTTATGAAAGTCACTAGAAATCAATTTGGTTTTATTATGGCAGCAAGAGTTGCCAATAGGTTTCAAATTTTAGTCAGGTTTATGAAGGAACAACGTCCAATCCGAATCAACAATCCCAAGCAGAAGGGCCACGTTTTGAACCCGGCGATGAAATATGCGAGCACATAGCTGAAACAAGCAACTCGCTGATTGATACTGGTGAGAACACGGATGGACTGAATCGACAATAGCATTCCATGGAAGAAATTAATGATCCAGATGAAGCTACAGTAGGTTAGGATGTTAGGCAAAAATGTCGTTGGTTCGAGTACCACTGTACACATGCCCTTTTCGCTCAATTTTCCTAAAACATCTGCTATGTTTCCAAGCCTGCCGCACACTAGCGGAACTATCAAAACTTTCTCTTCATATCTTTAATTCTAGCCAAAAACATTGTTGTTCACTCTTGGTGCCTCATGGTGATGAGCGAACATCTCCTTCTACATCATAATCGTTACTCCTCGCACGGAGAATATATAACATAACAATTAATGTATGACTTTTTTGTTATTTTGAAAGTGTACTTATACTTTCTGGAACAGTCTATATATGATATTAAGCTATGTGTCCCTAAGCTCAGCGTAATAAGCAACGATGGATTACATTTTTAACAAACCACCAGACGGAAATCCTAAGGTGTATTGCTTACTTAAGAGCAGGGCTTGGAAATCATTCATGACACTACTGAACAATAGTGTGTCAGACCGCTTACCCGTTCGTGAACATAGAATCGCAAATTCGTTCAGATTAAGTAACCGCAACAGAACATGAATATTTGGTGGTTGTTGCAATGTCTCGATGATCCATACTTGTCCATTGTACACACTGATCGATGATGATGAATGAGCACTGGCTTCAATGATTATACACAACTTTCAGGGCTGGTAGCGGATTTACTATTTTAATAATCTTTCAGGCATTTGTTTTAAGTACAGTAAAATGAATTGATCATAGTTCACCCTCGTTTGCAAAAATTAATAATGCTGCGGAGCAGTGTAACTTTGTTTTTTTTTTGTAAAGCCTTTATCAAGCGACTATTTTCCTCAGGACCTCCTGAACTTGGTTCGCAGCAATTCCTTTTTAAAGCCGTTCTTTTGTTAAGCTGTTTTCACTACCTCAATCACCTGAGGTTATTAAGGCAACCACCTACAGCTCGACAGTTGTAACAGTAGTTTTTGAGGTATACAGGGTGCGGCAGAAAATAATGCGAAAATGTTCAAGCTTGGATATTAGGTTAATTCGTGTAGCTAGTGACTAATTTCTGTCTAAAGTGTATTTGTTTATGTTTACTTTCAAGTGCTGCATACAAACATTCTATTTGTTTATTGCAAATTCGTCAAAATGTTCGCGAAAAAGTGATCACCAGTTTGTTGCTCGCCCGGAAGAAGCCGAAGAGATTGCCAAGGTGGTAGGGTGAAATTTGGCAACAGTTTACCGCATAAAAAAGTCCCTGCAGGATGGTCCTAAGCAGCGGAAGCCTGGAAGCGGACGTCCGCGCTTTGCACGCACGCCGAACGTGATCAAATCGGTCCGTGCAAAAATGCTCGCAACCCGAAGACTTTTACAGGAGGGCAATATTTCGGCGAAAACCATGCGGAGAATCCTCCTGCCTGCATCTTCCAGAGCCTTGGTGGCGTCCAACGGTTTGAAAATGCCGCCTGTTTTCATTGATGCTGGAGTTAAAATCAATACCGAAGTGTGGGTGAAGGCCAACTTCTCCAGGACCAAAACGTTGTCCTACAGCGGGATGGAGCGCCGTGTCAAACGTCCAATCGAACCCAACAATGGTTGAACGATAACATGAAGTTTTGGCCGAAGGATTTGTGACCCCCTAGCAGTCCAGATCTTAATCCTTTGGATTATTCGATTTGGGCATATGTTGAAAACCCTGAAGTCAACCATAACTACGTCCGAAAGGCATGCTCTGGCTTCCGGCGTCGGCTCGAGGATGTTATTCTGGTATCTTTTGGAAGGTCAACAGTCATTATTTTATACATTTTAGATCCTCTAGGTAATCCAAACGTTACTGGAATTCAGAACTTTAAATCTACGGTCGGAACAGTAGGTTTTTGGGCTATACAAAGTTACGTCATGTATTCAAGTATATTCAGTGAATATTTTGAAACGTGAAAACGTGAAACGTCTTGACGTTCAGAACTTAATATTGACAGTTGTAACAGTAAATTTTATGATGAAGTTTTTTCAGAAGCAGATAATTTATCATCTCCATGCAAAGCGCTAGGAGCGGACAGTAATTTTATTGCTAGAACAAATAGACATGAAGAGAAAGTGTATTGATAGATCCGTAAGGGAACGGGAGGCTTTGAAATTGAATAGATGTAAGTTTGAAAACGAGCGGAGGGCATTTGAACGGTAGTATACGATCAGGCACATAACCCTTTGTCATACTACCCTATGCAGGATAGGCAAGGGGGGAAATCCCCTTGACTGACAAAAGGTTATGCAACCGACCGTGCTCTTATACTACCTATTGCTTGTTTCTAGTTCTAGCGATTTGTCCGTCTTCTAATACGGCCTAGCACGGGTGAGAAATTATCTCCCGCTGTTGGGTTTATTTTTAGCATGCACCGCCTATTTCACACATTTGCTGGTGGGGATCAGTATTTGCACCACTCACCGTAGTTCTCTCCGAGATCTATAAGTTATAGATGACGAGAATAGCAAATGTGTGAAATAGGCGGTGCATGCTGAAATGCGCCCAACGGCGGGGTATTTCTCGCTTACGTGCTGAAGCGTATAAGGCGGACGGATCGCTGGGGCCTAGAGGCACTAGGCTGATCGTAAGGCGCGATGCAGTAACTGTCTTTGTCGAGTCGGGGATTTCGCCCGTCTGCGTAAGATTGGTATGACAAGGCGCGTAATGCCTGATCGTATACCGTTCAAATATTTTTTCGCTTTCGTTTTCAAACTACATCTATTCGATTTCAAGCCTCCCGTGCCTGCGAGATCTGTCAATGCGCTGTATCTCTTCATGGCTATTTGTTCTAGCGATAAAATACTGTCCGCACTAGCGCTAGTGCATGGAATGATGATCAACTGCTTCTGAAGAACTTCATCAAAGATCGATTACTTCCGCGCTGGGAGAATACAAAAATAACAATCAAAAGTAAATTTTAGGCAAAACAAAGTAGCAATGAATATTCAAACATATTTAATCAACATTTTTAGAGTCAAAAACTATTATAAGGCAATATGACATGTTCAAGGTCATCCAAACAATGCTTGAGAACAGAACATAGGACCTACAGTTGTAACAAAAGCTTTTTGGGCTATGCAAAGCTACGATGTGTATTGAAACAGATTCATTGAATTTTTTGAAAGAACAACAGACGTTATGAGATAATTTTTGGATGTTCTAGGTTATCGAAACTTTACTGGAATTCAAAACTTAAAATCTACATCTTTAGATTTTAAGTTTTGAATTGTAGCTTACAATCTACAGCCTAAACAAAGTAACAATATGTATTTGCCAAATTAAGTGAGTCTATGATGAGATATCTTGGGATGGTCTAGGTTATCAATGTCCCTTGACTTCAGAATCTATAGTCGTAAAGTTAGTCGTAAAGTGAAGTCAGGATATATAGTCGTAAAGCTTTATAATCTATGAAAGGGGGGGATATGCATTCAAACACATTCAGTGAAGCTTCTGTAAGCTCACCAGTTATGATCAAATTATCTCGGGATGTTCAGCTTCATGAAAACTGAACTTGAGTTCAGAACTTAAGATATAAAATAGTAACCGTAGCCTTTTGGGGTATACAAAGCTGCGATAAATATTCAAACATATTCAATGAATATTCTGAAACGGTCACATACATCATATGGTAACCTTGTTCATTTTCAGGTCATTCAAAACTTGAGGTCTACAATTAGTGACCATTTTCCGAAAAATAGTGACTTCAGTGACTTTTGGATACAAATATGTGACTAGACTCAAAATAGTGACCAAGTCAGTAAAAAGTGACCTGCTGCCCTGAGCTTTGAATCGCCCGTGCTTTTGTTCTTCTGAGAGGAACGGAGCATGCAAAGAACGAGGCACAATTTACGACCGGCATATATAGATTAATTTATGGTCAAAATATATATTTTTATAGGGTTTTTGGGTTTTACTGTAGGATTGGAATCAATTACGTTACATTTTTAGCGAACAGGGGATTATTAAAAGTGTGACAAGCAATACAAAATAATAACAACTAAAATACGTGTCAAGAAGAAGGGAGGGTTTTCAGCATTTCCTAAAGTTGTTGTGCTGTGATGTGCTATTCAATTATGAGACTATTCTACAATGATCTAAAAATGATTAATCTAATTGGATGAATTTATGTATTATACATATATTATTCATGCTCACTTGTATCTATTTTACTTTACATATTACTGTAGCATATTTGGACCACTTGTAGTGCCATCGTGCGGCGAATAAGGGAGAGATGTAAGGCCAGGCGCCCACTGATGTGGCGGAGGTGTGACTTCTGCTAGCGTGCCAAAATATCTTGTCGACGTTCGCCTCACGCCCCAAGACTTTGACTCGAAATTTTGATCATGAATATCATGATACACAGTGGGGCAGGACGATAGTGTGTCCTGTCCTAGTAATACACACTTAGATATTTTTACAGAAATCTGTTAAGTTTAACCTAATTCTCAACAGCTGTTTGTTCGGTAGTCCGAATTAACAGATTTCGGTAAAATTTTATAGTTATCTGTAAACAAAATGATCGGATTTCGATAAAATTTCACCGAAATCATTTAAATCGGATTACCGAACCTACAGCTGTTGAGAATTCGGTAAAATTTTCCAGATTTCTGTAAAAAAATCTCAGTGTGTAAAGCAAAAATCGCGAGTACTGGACGGTTGATTTTTTTCGATCGGTGATATTCCCACAGCTTGTAGTACAATAATTTTAAAATGAACAAATATTGATTATAGGCAGAAAGACACCTGACAAATATTTAGTCAATAACAAGTAATGTACTGCAAGTTTAAGTATCATCAACGCACATAAATACGTAACAGTCCCATTGTCATAGGGAATAACGAAATTTTGTTAGTTTATGTTTTTGTTGGTAGCTGAGGATGCATTTCGATGATATTTCTTTTTTTTTGAAGCGTAGAAGTAAAATCCTATATTAATTTTGAATCGTCCTAAGTACATTAAATACAATAGTCGAATTACCTTTTGGATGAAAAAATCAGTAATTCAGTGGGATTTATTAGTTACTTGTTTTATTTACTTTTACGCGGTCCACCTCACGGACCGCTTTAATGAAGCCTCAAAATATATAAATAAAAATCTATAACAACAATCGCCAGCCCGACATAAGAAAAGGCCTCAACAACTTCTGTGAAGACGTTGCCTCGAAGGATTTGTGGTAATAAATAATATCGTTCTATACAGGGAAGTTCGCCTTTATATTATGCCTCAAATTTTTTGCAAGTGGAAATCCAAAAAGCGGTTCAATGGGTCAACATAATTTCAATCAACTTGTTGACTACACAGCTCGAAAAAGTTGTATGAATTTCTGTTCAATTTCGTGCACATAAATGAAGCGTCACAAAACTTACAAATTAACATTATGAATCGTGTAAACTTTTGGGAAATTCCATACATTGTCGATAATGTTGTATACAAAAGCACGTCTTTGATAGAACTATTTCATGCAAGTTGCTGCTTCGTGTGGAATGAAATAAAATCTTACATGCTCTGATATTTACATCACAATGAAAATTCAGATTTTTTTCTGTGTATAACATCTCTGATTACCAAATGATTTTTTTTTGCATTGTATACCAAACAAAACTTTATAGAATGCAAATTATTGTTCGAATTTTTACATACATTACATTAAATTAATCAATCACATCCAATAATATCAATATTGTATGACCTTTACTCTCAATAGTCATTGAAATGCGTTTAGGCACTTTTAAGTACTTTAAATACTCTTCAAATAATATCGAATATTTTGAGCAAACATTTAATACGTTTGAGTACAGAGAGTTCTTCTGAAATATTATTGAGGGCTTTGAATAATCTCGAAATACTTTTGAATGATGAATGGGTATGATTCCTCATGAAGTATTTTTGAGTACTCGGAAATTTTACTAGTACTTCTAAATCTTTGTTTAGTACCAAGAAGTCCAAACATATTTGAGAAAAGTTTTCTTTCGAATTGAGGACTTCAATTTCAATATCCCACAAACATTGAACAAGCGATGCTCTTACGATGACTACGGAAATAGTGAGAAACGTAAAATCTTACACACAAAATCTGTTCGGTAAAATTTAAAACAGCTGAAACTTAAAAATAACTCCTAAAAATTAAAGAAAACATAAATTATCGGCTGGTACCGAACGAGTTTTTAGTCGCTTCTCGTGAAATTCGGCGATCATCGCTGGTTGTAGTCTTCCTCTTCCTTCCTCTGCCAATTCGATCTGTCACACTTTCAGATTCATCAAACTTCTTGCATATTTTTCGTACTCCTGCCTCACTAGCTTTATGTATTCGAGCAATTTATAGTTCGAGAGACTTTTCTGACAATTTTTAACGATAAGTTTACGGATATCTAGGGAATTTTAATGTTTCCAATGTGCGTTTGTGTTCTCAGTATTGCGTATTTTGTTT
>JASCZW010020319.1:0-12442 GCA_034211315.2 Aedes japonicus | reverse complement strand
ATAACTACACAAGCGAATAGCTGGCAGAACTATTCATTTTGGGTCTAATTATATTCGAATAGATCCAGTAGATCATGTTAAATTTTGTTTTTAAATCAGAATGCGCATCGCTTTCCTTAAGTTACTCAATTACCCTCGTACTCCTTTCTCTGTTAATACTGAAAGCTTTACATCCCGTAATTTAAGGTTAGCTATTGAGTATATGTACCATGCGGTTTCATGATATTTTCAGGTTCTATACCATTTACACCATGATAATGTTAGCTTAAGTTAAGTGTTGTTAAGTTGTTAAATCAATTTTATTAAGGGCAAATGATTTTTCTATTCAAGTAACCAAATAATGAAAATTAATTGGTGATTTTCCTTGCTGTGAGGCAAATTGTTTACATAAAATAAGTATTTATTTTCCAAAATATTTATTTTTTTGTAATAGAAATTATCATTTTTACATAAATATAGTTTTCATTAATTTAAAAATATTGAAGACTAACTATAACTAATTGTTCTACATAATTTTGGTGAAAATTCGTATTTTTAATTGCTTTTGTTATGGTATGCCGGTAAAAAACTGAACTTGAATAAATATAGGGAATTGTCCACGATGAAATTGCCACACTATACGAAATTGCTCTAACTTTTTAACCGTTGGGTAGAATTTAATGAAAATTTGAGTGGTTGGATTCCGTAGTTGCATTATTTATAGCAAGTTTTAAAGTCCTGTGATCAAAACTCGCGGAAATGGAGTCGAAAGAACAGCTCGTGCGTGATAAAATCTTGCGCATTCATCCGAGAACAAGGATCTCTCGCATCGTTCCATCGCTAAAACGTTGAGAATCGCGAATTCCACGGTGTCGCGGTGATTAAGCGGTTCGAGAACAGTTGACCACCGATCGGAAGCCCAGAAGTGAAGGAAAAAGTATTCCGTACAACACCAAAAATCACAACCGCGTAGTTGGGGCCTTCAACCGAAATCACGAGAACGCCTCCGTTCAGGATGTGGCAACAAGCTGCACCTGAAGCCGAAGTTTTGTCCAGAAGGCCAAAACTAAGGCTGGGCGTTCGAACGTTCAAGGTACAAAAGGCCCCTAATCGCGACGAGAAGCCAGAACAAGTCCGCCAAAACCCGTGCCGGGAGTTGTACCTCAACATGCTGACGAAAGTTGAATGCTGCATCATGGACGACGAAGCTTATATGTGAAGCCGACTTCAAGCAGATCCCCGGCAACCTGTTTTTCACGGCCAAGGATAAGTTCAGCGTTCAGACGTATCCGCACTCAGAAGATGTCAAATTTGCGAAGAAATTCCTGGTTTGGCAAGCCATCTGCACGTGCGGGAAGCGGTGTACACCTTTCGTGACCCAGGACACGATGAACGGACAGGTGTACAGCAAAGAGTGCCTCCAGAAGCGGCTACTTCCTCTCCTGAGGAGGCCCACAACGTCCCAACAATCTTCTGGCCGGATATGGCCTCCGTGCCACTACTCCAGGGCGTGCTGAAGTGGTATGCACTGTGTCCACGATGTCTGGGCACAACAGACCCTATCGACGTGGTGCCCGGTTGGTTCCCAAAGCGAAAGGATACATCCAACCTGACATTCGTGTCATTTAAGGTTGGTCTTGATCTGGATCTGAAAGACTGTGCTCTAGACCCTGCTTCATGGCCCTCTGGATTGCGATTCCGTGAGTTCGTTGACTTGGCAAAAAACTAATAAATTACGTCAAACCAACTAATTCCACTTTCGACAACAACGCATCTATCGACGACAAATTCTCCGAGCCGGGACACCTTAAACCAGGCACCAAGGAAGCCCCTGAGCCGTCCAGCCCAGTCGTGCTTTCTGCTAACATCTGCCATCTTCACTGTCCCGGAACTGCGGCTGGTGACGATAGAGGGGGCTTCCGGCCTGCACCCTCAGGCAAGTATGATTTCGTTTTGGATGTTTCGATACCTGAATCAGCTTTGATTTCCAACTCTCTGTATCGTCCTACGAATGAATTGCGGATATACTATCAGAACGATCGTGGGTTGAGGACCAAAATCGACGCGTTCTTTCTGGCAGTGTCGGAGGAAGAATATGATATGATTGTATTAACGGAAACGTGGCTGGATGATAGGATCAATTCGTCGCAACTTTTCGGATCATTATACAATGTCTACAGAACTGATCGATCCCCGCTGAATAGTCATAAAACACGTGGCGGAGGGTCCTGATTGCTGTTTCAACTAGGCTAACCAGCTATCTCAGCGAGTCGCCCATTTCAAGCCGATTGGAGCAGATTTGATTGTACTGGAGCATCTACGAGACACACTTAGCGTGGGCGTAGTCTACATTCCTCCCGATCGAAAAACGATTGCACAATCATCCGTGATCATGTGGATTCGTTAGGCTCAATATCAGTCTCAACTGAGCTCTCCACTCTTCTGCGCTCTTATTCGGCGACTCACAACCAAGCTGGAGTTACAGTGGCGCTTGGCGGGCAACGACATTCCAATGATCGATCCCTTGTTATCGCATATGCCGGCGGCTTGTTCTAGCCTTTTGGATGGATTTAATTTTCATGGATTCACCTAAGTTAACACTATGCTGAACCGGAATGGGCGCTTGCTCGATCTTGTTCTAGCAAATAATCCTGCATTACCGGGCACACTTCCTTACTCTGCCAGTAGAACCACTAATCGATTTAGATGCCGACCACCCTGCTCTCGTCGTGAATTTCAACCTACCCGCCCTGTTGTTGCATTCGCCGCCATCTGAGTCCTACTCTCTGACTTTCGGCGGACCGATTACGCTGCATTGAATAATGAGCTTGCTGGAATTGATTGGCATTTTATTGAACGACAAGTAATGTGAACGACGCAGTTGATTTTCAGTTCTGCGCCAGGAAATGCAATTCTTCGTATTGTTCCAGCGTCGCCCTCGCAAAAACCATCGTGGTCAAATCACGCGCTACGCGTACTGAAGCGACAACGCTCTGCACGCCCTACGTATGGTACTCGCACTTCCCGCTCACCCTACTACAAACGACAGTTTAATCTCGCAAGTCATCGTTACCGCAAATATAACTCGATGCTGCGGTTTCAGCAGGTTGGCGTGATCCTACGAACCTGCCTCCGTATGAAGAGCGCTGCCGTCTGCTTAATATCGAGCCACTTGAGGTGAGACGAAAGGCCGCTCAGGCTTTGTTTGCTGGGAAGCTGCTCAGGGTGAAATTGACTGTCCGGCACTGTTGTTACAGTTAAATTTGTACGCTCCCGAGAGACCTCTTCGTCAACGTGTAATTTTGCATCTTGAGCCACAGAACAACAACTATACACTCCACGAACCAATTCGAGAAATCAGCCAGCGTTTCAACGAGCGTCTTCAATATGTTCGACTTCAACATATCTGCTGACGTGTTTCGTCATCGGCTACTTGACTCTTTCCGTACTTCTGGCCGTAACCGAGCAATTTAAGTTTTTATTCATTTAGACATATGTTGTCAGTTGAATTATTGTGATAAATAAATAAATAAATAAATAAATAAATAAGGTCAATTTCGTGCCGAAAATGTTCAACCCTCCCAACATCCCGGAGCTCCGCCCCATCGAGAAGTACTGTGGCGATTATGAAGCAGCACCTTCTTAAACGACCTAAGGTGGTGAAGAGACAGTCGAGGAACTGAAGAAAGTATGGGTTTACTATGCAAAAAACGGTTGATTCACAGGTTGATGCAATTTTATGGCCGGGGTTAAGCCACAGGTGCTGGCTATTTGCGTATGGACTGTAAATAAAATACGAATAAAATGGTAAAATGAAGTTTAATAAGTTATTTCTCAATCCTGAAAATTTTAAGGCAATCGGATGAAAACTCGAATTTTGCGAATCAATTTTGTATGTGGCAATTTCATCGTGGACACCCTTTAGATATGAAAAGACAGATACGCGTATTTC
The DNA here is from genome assembly GCA_034211315.2 of Aedes japonicus. Classification (NCBI taxonomy): domain Eukaryota; kingdom Metazoa; phylum Arthropoda; class Insecta; order Diptera; family Culicidae; genus Aedes; species Aedes japonicus. Next base: position 8,511 of record JASCZW010020319.1, on the reverse strand, counting down.
GTCTACAATCTGTAGACTCCTCTTGTTTGGTGTACTAATAACTCAAGTTATTAGTACACGACACTGAAGAAGTCTGCACAAATTCTGAAGATGTGCCACTTTGCAAGCAATTCGTGATTTGTTTACGTTTGTCAGTTATGGCCCTAATGAAAAAGCTTTGTCGAATTGACGCAGCTTGTTCCAATGTTGACAGGAGTAAACTGGCATTTGTCTGTTTACAGGAGCAGTGTTGGCCTCTTAGTTAAGAGGCAGGAAATTCAAAAAGTCATTGATACCCCTTCGTAAGATTCAAATTATTATATAGAAAGTGGTTTTTCTCTAGGCACAAGTAATTTGACAACAAATCGTCCGTGATAGTAGTAGGTGTATACAGGGTGAGTGTTAATTCCTGTTGGTGTTTTTTTAAACATGCTTAACTTTGGATAGGATCACAGACATGTTGGCACATTTTCAGAGTGTATTCAAATGTCTACACGGCTTGCAAGTTTGTTTTGACGTTAAATTTGTTTGAGACTCGTGATAATCATGGACGAAAAAAAGAGCTCATGATATGGCTTTTTTGAAACATTTCAAACCGTGTACTATCTTGAAGAAATTGCATCTCTTCAGTTCTTCGAAAATTCCTCCCAGACCTGTCCGTAAACGCACTGTCAGGTGTCAGGAAGCCATCAAACGTGTGAGAGAGCAAATTCGGTGGAGTCTTGGGAAGTATGGCCGAAATATGGCCAAAGAACTGGGAATATTGCAGTCAAAGATCAGGAGTATTTTGAAAGACGACGATTGAATCCATACAAAAAAAAAAACTGGTGCTTGACTGAAAAGAAAAAGATTGTATAAGTCGAAAAACGTCGGAAGCTGCTGATACCGCACGGTGATTGTGAAATTCTGACGACAAAGTGTTCCCACTAGAGGATCACCACAACCAGAAAAATGATCGGGTGTATTCGGCACATCTTTCTGATATATGCCTCGTGATAAACTAGCTTCAAAGATTCCAGAATGTTTCTCCATAGCTTTGAAGAGTTCGATTGCCTAGTTTATTGAACGTGGTGTTAGAATCAACAGTAAATATAACATCGGTAATGTTTTTAAAAACCAATTGCTTCCTTTCGTCAAAAAACACTTCAAATATGCCCCATACTGCTTCCAACAATACGCTGTACCGTTCCACTAGGCAAAAGCTCAGGTTCTCAGGTGAAAATGTCGGTTATCATGTGTGGCACTGTGATGCTTTCCAAGAACGCAAGTGGTTGGCTATTTAGGCAAAATGAGAAAGATTTGAACTGCACTTAGTTAAGATGTAACAGGAAATACATCAAAAATTAAAATTCAAGCAAGCATATCTTTTTATTATGTATAATAGAGGCTACTACCCATTGTAGAATGGAAACTAAGTCCGACAGCAATGAGCTCTCCTCTCTGTTGGACCTAATCAAGTTTTGACCACTGATTATCCTCATCATGCCATTGTATGAAGATCCAATAATGGCTTGGGTGAATCGCTAGGCAACATGACTTATACGTATTCACAAGAATATGAAGAATCTCTTTCCAATAACAAGGTTGAATAATTCTCGATCACCAATTCAAAACGACGTACGTATATCTAGGGGTTTTTAATACGCTCGTCGATTCGGCGAACCCCTCGTATCCGCTGTCAATGATTACAAGTCTACGACGACGCCTGTCATCAGATTGAATCATTGACGATACAAGACCGCGGTGGGGAGCTGTCAAGGAGGATGATGTATGGCAATTGATCGGAAAACAATAACCAGAAGAATTTGTTTGCTCTATATATAAGATCTAAAAGTTTATAGTTATTAGTGATTTACATATATAAATACAACCAAACGGTTATATATTAAAAATTATTTGATACGATTTATGCTAAGATAGCAATAAGGCTGACTATTATTCTTATGATAGCTTAAAATTACGAACTATGAACTAAAAACTGAATTACAACTAGTAAAAACAAACTAGAAACAAGTTCTAAATCAACATACTACGCTAAATGAACGGTAAGAACAGAATTCGTTACATTTTGATTCAAAGTGCATGCATATGAAGCACTAATTTGCAACAGCTAAAGCTGCACCTGAGGTTAGGTTAACACAAGTCGGGCTCGGACTGTTCGAAGAGTAGGGGAATTTCTAAATGTAAGTCTTGAAGTCTGTACTTCAACAATTATTAAATTATGTTGCTCTTTTTAGGAATTAATAACAATTTTGCATTTGGATAATTCTGGCGATCTTCGCACTATTCTTCCAACAGGTTTCAATAATTCAACGTTTGAATCTTTCTTCTTCTCTTTGTTTACAAAATAAGATACGTCGGTTTGAATAAGAAAAGCAAGATATCTAACATGAGAATGTCCTAATGGGTGGAGAGAAGAGCCCGCTCTCTATTCACAAACAATTAGTAATGAGGAGTTTGCATTCCCACTCTCCCTATCCAGGGTGTTTCAAACGGGTGCCCGGATGGTCCCTCCCATTTCTCTAGTTTAGCATTAATTGTTTGAATAATAATGTTTGTATTTATATTGGATAAAAGTAAGACGGTATCCGTTTCTACTATATATGTTATTCAATTTGTTGATCCTGAAATACTAGATATGTTGTTTATTGCTTCTTGAATAGTATTGGTTCACTATTTAAATACGGAAACAAGAAATCATTGATTTTTAAACATGTATGTATCCATTGAATAATGTTAATGAACTATAAAGGAATCACCTTAACTTTTTTTAAAAACACTATTAGAAAAAACTTTTTTGAGCAAATTAATAGAACGATTGTGATTGGGAAACAAGAAGAATTTAAATTAACACGTCATCTGATCACTTTTAAAAAAATAAAAAAATAAACATTAAAACACTTTTCTTAAATTATCACTAGTAAACGCGAGCAAATTCCTTTAAATTTCACTAGAGAAAGCTTATTTATAAGAATATTTAGATATGTTAAACGAAAAAAAAATTAGAATAATCAAGGCTACTAAAACATAAAACGTGTATTTCTCGAGTAAGAAGCATGTAATAGAAGCTTGAACCCTTGTTTAGTCTTGAAAAAAACTGATTCTGTAAAATAACCATACACGTGAGAGTTCTTCTTAATTTTCATTCATTTAGTTGCAAGCGCAGCAGCGCTCGCACTGGGTTCAGCTAACAATAGATAGAGTTCTACATCCTGAAAACTTAATATGACTATAAATATGATGCAATGATGATATGTTGAAAGTATTACGTTGTTGTCATTAATAGTAAATAAAATACATAATATAATAAAGTGCAGTTATTAGCCTGATCAGCTTATGCGGTGTTTGATGATTGTAACTCAAAAATGGCCAAAATTTCCGAAGGTCCGCTATTGGTTGTTGGACCAAAACATTTGTTGATATAATGAGCATGAGCATGAGCATGATTGACCGCCCGAGGTTGCTACCCCGAGGTTGTCAGATCAGCTGTTATTACACAGAGAACCAACAGATGATGCTTGGTACTAACATACATCTTCAACGTGTAAAAACTGGTGATCTCAAACTAAGGCAATACCGGCGCTGGCTCCGTCCGAATGCGGGTTAAGTGAGAAGAACGGTAGGAATACTGTTGACGTGATACTCGCTTTATTGGAAGCCGCGGAATCCACTGCACTTCCACGAGAAATCACTGAGGATTTTGGATAACAGGATTGGGTAGCAGCAGGGCTCGTTTTGGTTAACGAAAAGGTGTCAAGTGAAATATTTGAAAATTAGTACCGATATCCGATTTGAACCGATTTAAACCAACAGTAAAGATGCTATTGGGGTCACTCACAAAGTGTGATTGTGGTTTTTCATTGGGAAAACAAAGTTATTTTAAATAATGCTGAAAAGCCGATTTTGACCGGTTTAAACCAACAGTAAGGATTGGGGCCACTCACAAAATGTGATAGTGGTTTTTCATTGGGAAACTGGGAAATGTTTTATAATGCTGAAAAGCCGATTTGGGCCGATTAAACCAACAGTAAGGATGCTATTGGGGCCTCTCACAGAGTGTGATAGTGGTATTTCATAAGGAAAACAAAGCAATTCATCTCAACGCCTGAGAACCAACTTGGACCGATCTACGCCAACAGTACGGATGTCGCTGGAGTCACTTACAAAATGGGACAGTGGTTAATTTGTTCCAAGATAGGGTGGCCCGACGAGCATGGCGAACGAATAATTTGCATCACAATTAAATATGTACCTCTGCACCGACCTATCTTACCCGGCGAACCACGACTTCTCATACTTTCAATACACTCTCATACACTCAATCATACACTCTCATGATGATGATGATGATGATGAAATACTACCATCTATTGTAGCAAGGTAACTTTCCATAGCAGTGGAATAATCTGAAAAACGATTTGATCAGGATTCTACTGTTGTTTGTGATCTTCAAGCTCCTGTATGAAGGGCCAAAAACGTTTGGGCGGGCCCGTAAGCAGAGACACTTACGCGAAACCCGCGAATAAAGGGAAGAGAATCTCCTTCCAAAAGCAAGTTCACACATACAGCATTAGAGTCGAGCCCTCGATTGACAGAATAAACCCAATAGATGGGGTCGAAGAGCCCGCCCTCGTTCCACGAAATGTTAACAATAGGGAGGAGGCAGTCCCATGCTCCCTATCCAAATCGTTTCACTTGGCTGCCCTGATGGTCCCTCCCTTTTCCCGTTATATATTATGTCGATATGATGATATTCAGTATATTTTGTAATGGTGTAATGTTGATTACTTACCTTGTGCTAGAAAATTTGTCTGAAAGTAAAATTGGTTAGGGTTTATACCGTTCTTTATTGCTCTGTGTTGTCTCGATGTTACTGCATTCGAAGAGTTGACTTTAGGATGACGATATGATATTGCTCGTGTTCATAGAATAGGGAAGAGAATAGAAAGGAAAAGGGATTAGTGATTGGTAACACGCTATGCGCATGTGAGATTTTCATGGTGATATTCTCACAACGGCCGTTCAGAATGGTTCGACGGATACATATGAGAGATCATAACAGGGCAATGATCCCCATCGCATCTTCAAGTGATCATTACAAGCTGTCCATTTGGTTCAGAGCACTTTTGAACGTTGATGGGGCAGCCGATTCACACATGAAATCTGCCGCGACCAACTCGACAGAACGCGCCCATACCCCTTTCTGAACCGAAGGGCAGGGACACTCAATCATACACTCTCATACACTCAATCATTCGCGCGACGGCAACGCAATGACGATGCAATAGGCAACCAAAACAGTAGATATAGACGTCCGATAACAAAATATTACGGAACAACGCATCAACACAACCGATTCAACCGATTTAACTGATGTTCTGCGCAAACCTATTAAAAAAGGACATATAGATACAATGGGTAACAATCACCTGTCTTGCTCCACATCCTTTTGAGCATTTTTTACTTCACGTGTCGCCCTTACCCAACTCCACAGGCGTACGACAAGCCTCTGATACACCAATTCATCTCCATGGCCAACCAGAAGCACCACTACTTTAAAAAGATTTGGAAAATATAGAGATATTAGATATTGTCTTCAAAATTTGGTTGAAATAAATTATTTGTTGCCTGTAAAAAACAAATTTAAGAACAAAGATATAAGTAGAATCCTTGTAGTCCTCCGGATGTTTCTCAAACAGACCTCAACAAAATATGAAATGTTACTGATACCCAATTAATATCTCAGTAAAAAATAAATAAATAAAATAAAAATAAAATCAATTTTACACATTGACTTCACTAAACGCACCCTCCGTGGAAAATTGATGTGCAAAATAAAAGTCCATCACTTTCAATACTTCGATTGCGTACACTCAAAAAAATCGTCACGTCACCTCCACGCGAAATTCCGCGTAACCCTCACCTAAACACGTAACCGAATCTTCTTCAGTTAAATCAGGTGAGCATTACGTGCCAGTGAATTGTACGTGAAAAATAACGTAACAATTACATGATTTTCACGTAGAATGTGGATTTACGTGGAAATCACGCAGCTCCTACGTGAATTCCACGTGTTTATCACTGGTTTTGGCAGTGGACGAAAATTACGTGCGTTCCACGTGGATGCGACGTGTCGACCCTTTTGAGTGTACATCAGAAATAATAATAATCAAACACAAACATTTACGGCACATGAAAGAGACCTCTTTTGTACCCATCTTACTCAGTCGCAACATACGAAGATCATCCCTCTCGTTTACTTCAGTACTCAGGACAGCAGAACAGGACAGAACGCAAACTCGCCGGTCCTATACTGTCATTATTATGCATACCAAAACATTTGTTGATATAATAAGAAAAAAATAATCACCTAATAGTCTAGCAAAATAGCAAAGAAAATTTAACATTTATCCATAAATTTTAAATAAGTATGAATAATGCCAAAAAGGAAAACTCAATAAATCCACACAAAAAATGGCATTTGAGTTTTCTAATAAATAGATAATTTTTGATGAAGAAGAAAAGAGCATTTCTAAGTAAAACTTTTCTTTTAACATCTGAGAAAGATTCAGAAAGAGTCTGAGCCTGCCAAAATTATACCCAACAGCAGAAGATAATTTCTCACCCATGTTAGGCATTGGAAGAGGGAAATAGATCAAGCTAAAAGTAGTGTATGAGCACGATCGGTCGCACATTTTTTGCCAGTCAAGAGGGTATTTTTCCCTTGCCTTCCCTGCATCTGGTGTAGCTTGGTATAAAAAATGTACTTTCTCTTTATTTCTTCGTTCTAGCAATAAATTACTGTCCACTCCTAGAGCCTCTCATGTTGATGGGAAATGATCTGCTTCTGACATCAATTCCCACTCACCCTGTAGAACTTCTGCAATTCTTCGCACGATTCTGAACTTCACTTTTTGATAATTCAGATGATATTCAAGTCAAATACATCCAAAAGTTATCATAATTTTCTCTGCCTACAGACGACTTTCGAAGGTAGTTTCGTTGGCTGTGGAGATTCGTCGCACAAGATCTCTACGGTGGTATAGTGACTGATATGAAACTATGAAATAATAAAATTATGAAATTCAAGAGGTACACAGAAAAAAAAATGAATTTGACAAGCGTGTAAAATATCCCCTTGTTTAAATCCAAGCTAAAGGAGCCGTAAACAACGAATTGTTTATCAAACTTTTCATGTGCCATACAATAGTTCGCAATCTATCTATACAAACAGGCTGAATTCAGGCGTTATCTGGCTTAAATTTACGAAATACCCCATTATTTTCTGCAAATCTAGCATTTCGCCATTGATGTGCATTAGATAACTCACAAAATTCGCAATGTTAATTTTACGTGCACTGCATGAATAGTATTGAATACCTCTGTTCCAACGAATAAAATGTTGTGACTGGATCAATGATTGATTGTGCCTCAATTATCCAACACTAATAAAAAAATCACATTTCGGATCCCATAATGACATCATCGATACAAACATTGCAGATTTAATTGTCTGCCAAGCACACGTGAGCTGCATTACCAAATCTCGGCAAACGCCTGCTATGAGCGAAATCAATTTACGTTGCTGTGCACAGGCCGAAATAGCCTCTGCATGCAATCAAGACGTAGAGGTCTTCGAACATAAATTTCTCTCCATAAACGAACACACGAGTGCAAACAACACACACACAGCAATGACCCCTCAGGAGAATGGACCCGAAGGTATCCTAGGTAATTGCAACGGAATAGCTGCTGCATCAGTGCCTCAATAATGGCTGGTCATAAATTGGCACCGATTAAATATTTCCGACCTTTTCCTCTCGCATTTTCTTTCCTGTGTCTTGCTCCAGGGCCGGCCAAGAAACTTATTTTCGCATGTTACTATCGCATACCGTATCATGTCAGGCCGATTGGCACGATGAAGTCAACTTTTGTGTGACCACATATCCGGCAGTAGGCTACGTCCGGAACTCACATGGTATTCACTTTTCCACCAGGGCTCACTTCTTTTTCATATATGTAGACATGAGCCGACCTAATGGGCTTATCGTAAATTCGCTGGGGGCAGTCTGACTTTGTTGGAGCTACACAACACTACGGGTTTATTGAAATACCGGCGAGAAGTGGTGGAGAGTAGGGGCACACTGCAGTTTAGCAAGACCTGCAGAGATTCGATAAATGGGGTTGCCTTCTACCTACTGATCGGGCGTCGTTGCAGGCTATTTTCCAGCCCTACTGCCAGCTCAGATGTCAAATGGCATGGTGGCTTCGATCGAAGGAGATTGGATTATTTCCGGGGAAATGGAGGTCCTAAGCTGTTTTCCTAAGCGGCAGTGGAAGGAAATGGTGATCCGTTTTCAATGGCCGTTGTTTGGTGTTCCACTTTCAGGATAAACGTTTCGTGCGTATTTTGCATGGCTTAACTGGTTAAAGCGTTAAACGTTGATTCAGTTAAAGGGAAGGAAAATATCAAAAATGGGTGGGATGACAAATCAGTCGAAAGAGAGGATGAAGCTGCTGGGCGTTTGTTTC
>JASCZW010020318.1:0-12436 GCA_034211315.2 Aedes japonicus | reverse complement strand
GAAAAAGTTCACTGCGAACCATTGTAAAATCGAGAATGTTTCAGTTTCAACCATCTATCGTATCCTGGCATCCCCTAGAGAAGCTCGCAGGAGTGGTAGTGGGAGACCGGCTACAATAATGGACATGAAAGGACTTAGATATCTCCTTAGATAGCTCTTAACAACAAGGAATCGATTAGACAATCTGATGCAGCAAAAACGTTCAAGACTACGCAACCTTACATCTGCAAGACGTCGAAGAAGATAGGAATAGTTTGCCACAAGAAATCAAGAGCACTAAAATACACAGAGCAACAGATATCATCCGTAAAATCCCAATACCGCTGGATGACTCGAAATTACGCCGGAAAATGTTTCGTTTCGGAAGATGAAAGCTATTTCCCTCTCTCAAAAACCCACATCCCGAGAAACGATCCGAACGTGAAATATAAGTTTAAGCATAAGTTTGAGCAGTATTTTATGGTTTATATTTCCATATCAGAGAGAGAAATCTCCAAATTATGGTTCAAGCCCAGTGGTTTGGCTATTAATTTAGCTTATCGTCGATCATGTTCCCAAGATACCTCAAACCGTGACTTCAGCCTTATGGCGAGCTAGCTCCAGTTTTCTGAAACTCATCCATCTCTCCACAATGCGGATGGAGTGCGAGGCCGTTAGCTCGACCTCTTCGCTGGATCCAACACATATCTCCAGGGTATGCGAACCCGACTATCTTCACCCCGTTCGGGAACTCAAGCCGTAGTACCTCATCATACATCGTGTTCCATAGCACCGGACCCAGGATCAAACCTTGTGGGACGCCTGCGATGATCTGGACACGTTTCTGGCCTGCCTCTGTGTTGTATACCAGTACGCGATTCTGGAAGTAACTTCCAAGAATCTTGTACAGGTACCCAGGAACTTGAAGGCGTTGAAGCTAGTCGGCGATAGCCACCCAACTGGCGCTATTGAACGCATTTCTCAGGTCAAGGGTCTTGGTGACGGCCAGAATGGCATCCACCGTCCACTTCCCTTTACAGAAGCCAAACTGGTTATTAGACAGACCGCCTATACCCTATGTGTGTGTTGTCAGTCTGTTGATTACCCTCTCGAGCATCTTACCCGCTGTATCCAACAGACATATAGGTCTATATGCCGATGAATCTTCTGGTGGCTTCCCTGTCTTTGGTAGCAATACAAGGGTCTGAATTTTCCAGGTGTCCAGGAAGACGCCCTCATTCAAACACCTTTGCATCACCACCCTGAACATTTCGGTATCCAGCTAGATGTCTTGATGGCCAGGTTCGGAATACTTTCCGGTCCCGGTGCTTTGTTCACCTTTAGCGACTTTGCTATCGCAATGAGTTCCTCATTCGTCACCGTCGCCTCGTCACTGGCCCCCGTTGTGCCGTTGTCAATGCCCACGTGGTCTCGGGTGTTCGGCTGAGCCGTCCACCCCTCCGTCGCTATGACAGCGTTAAGGTCTGGGATACTGGAATGCTTGTCATGGAACAAATCTACGGCGGCGGGGGGCAATGGACTCGGGTCGTGGTTTGGAAAGAGCTCCCCAACGATCACCTGTAGCAGTTCTGGCGATTGCTCGGTTGGAGCCGCCGATCCTCTGGTTTTGTCCATTACTACCCCACGAATTTGTATTGCCCTTCTGACACAGTCCCTCGAAGCAGGCACGCTTGGCCTTTATCTCCCTCTTCAGTGCGGCCCTCGCGACGACTAGCGCCCCTCTACGCTCGATTCTATCGGTGTCTGACCGTGCTCTTTGCATCCTCCGTCTTGCGTGGAGACATGTTCTTCGAAGGTCGGCGATCTTCCAGCGATCTTCCATTCCTCGGTTTGATTTTCCTCGGCATGGTCGCATCACACGCTCGTGTAAGTGTCATAACGAGTCGTTCGCCGCAAGGTTCCTGGGTTTCGCGTAAGTTTCGTTCGCTCTCAAGCGCCTTTTTAAATGTATCTAAAGCAAAGTAGGACGTCTTCCATCTGCGGGCGAATGGAGTGGATGCTCCTCTTTCCGCACGCTGCCTTGTATTGTGGACGATACAATAACGATCCGCCATGTGGTCGCTATGGGTGTAGCCATCATCCACCATCCAATTGCGAAGCATCCCAGGACTGCCGAATGTCATATCGATTATCGATTTCGCTCCGTTTCTATGGTAGGTACTCTTGGTACTTATATTGGCTGGGTCCACATTGAGCCTAGCCAAGGTTTCGAGATTCTGCACATGGGGTTGGTAAAGTGGCTCCCCCACTCGAGCGCCCAAGCTTCGAATTCCCCCGCTATTACCAACGGGTTTAGGCCAGTTAGCTCAGTTGTCATCCGATCGAGCTTATTGGAAAGCTGTTCGATCGACCATCTTAGCGGTGCGTAGCAGCTGCAGAAGAACTCCATTCACTTTTACAACCGCGAAGCCTTCGTTTGTGGTGGACACAACCTCCTGAACCGGGTACTTGCCCGTCGTCCATAATGCCGCCATATTGGACTTGCCCGTAACCCAGTTTCCGTTGCCTGCTTGGATGCGGTATGGGTCGGAAATTATAGCGTTATCCGAGCAAACGGCTTGACCTGGTGAATTTGTACACGTGATCGCGTTTGATTCAGTTGAAAACATGGAGAACGAAGTGATTTCGAAAGCAATTCCCTTGTGTATCCGAAAATTGGCCGTTCGTGATGTGCAGAACGGTGAATCGCACCGGACTGCCGCCATGAAGTACAGTATTAGCAAGGCAGCGGTTGGGAAAACTCAACTGAAACGAAAAAACGTTCGCATCAGTGGTGGGTCGCCCAGGCACCGAAATGAAGCGCAAAACGGATACACGAACGGACACCAAGAAACCCTTCAACAATCAGTTTCTGGTCGAACTGTTCGTCGCCGTCTTGTAGCACAGGGGCCGATTAACAAAGGTTCTCGAAAGCGCCCATTTATCAGCAAAGCAAACAAAGCCAAACGGACCAGGTTTGCTATTGAGCATGCTGATAAGCCCGTTGAGTTCTGGAAAACGGTTCTCTGGACGGACGAATCAAAATTCGAGCTTTTAAATCGAAAGCGGCGGGTTTGTGTGTGGTGCAGATCGGGGAGGAGCTCTAGGGACGCCACATCCAAGGCACGGTGAAGCATGGAGGAGGAAATGTAATGGTCTGGGGGTGTTTTTCGTGTAGTGGGTAGCCTCGTGAAAATCGACGGGATAATGATTTCTACATCATCATCCTGCGAGAAAATCTGGAGGTTTCGCAGATCCAGACGGGTCTTGAATAGAAGTTCGTATTTCAGCAGGAAAACGACCTGAAGCATGCTTCCAAGAAGACCAAGCCTTTATTCCTGAAGTGTGCCTGGGAAGAGCACCTTAGTACATCCACAGCACCTAAGGAACCAGGTGGAGAGCATGCCGAAGCGGCTGCAGTCGGTCCTGTAGGTCAAAGGAGGACACATAAATTATTAAAATGCTTTTCATTTTCTCAAATTTATCTTCCCCGGAGCGAAAATCAAGTGGGCACTTTTTTTCAACACGAATTGATTTTTTTTCAAGTCGAACTCTTTTTTTTATTATTATTCCATAAATGAAACTTGGAAAGAATATGAAAACAAGATATCAAAAGGACTACAGTGTGTTTACTTTAATTTGAAAAAAATAAATGAGAGAAATTTAAAAAAAATGATGAGGTAAGCACTTTGTTTTGTCTATCAATGTACATACAATTACATAGAAAGGAGTTCGAGTCGAACAAGTCAGAGAGTCAGGAATAAAATTCATCACATACTCCCATAGGCAATTCACACGTTGTTTTGCTGAACCTTTGCTTGCTTTGATGTGTCAAAGTAGCAACTATTTTTATAAGGCCCCCTATCCGAAAAATCCCTGAATAAGTTCCAAGACCCACCACCGAGGGAAATATTGGTAATCTTCGCGTTAAAATCAACCCTGTAGTACATCACTGCCGCACTTGCATTATAAATTATGTTCTTTTGCCAACAACTCAACGGTTTCGCACGACCAAGCCCCCATTCTCACACGATGCAGCAGTGTGACGTGGAGGATACAAATCGTTTTACCTCCCATGTAAAAAGAGCCTTCCTCCATTTTTTTTTCTACAACCTACAGTAAGTTGTCCCCATTGGGAAAAGGGGGTCGAACGTCGTCCAGTCAACGCGGTGCCGATTACAGCGTGTATAAATAATAAAACTGGGCAAATCCCAAACCCAGGCCGGAGAGTACTGACAGTCAGCTATCATGCTACTGCTGCTTCTGCTTCTGTTACTACTGCAAGGCACCGTCGTCGTTTTCTGTAGGGTACTTCCGCTGATCGCAATGTTACTGAGACGGCGGCATGTAAGCAAGGGAAAATAAGAACTATAAAATATGTAATCGGGTGATATGCTCAGATCTCGGAGCCAAGCAAACGTGCTAAACGAAACGGATTTCAGGAGACGAGGCAAACAGCGACGAATCATTTCTATGGATCCGTAAAACGGCGAAACTACAGCACCACGAACCATTTCATGTTCTTTTAAATTTCAATAAGAGGATATAGCGCCGGAAAATCCCTTATGTTTATGTGTAAACGAGCGTGCATCGAGAAGGTTGGGGAGTGGAGAAAAAAAATTCGAAACAACAATAAAAACATGAAAACTCATTCAACGCAGATTGGCTCCCGTTCAAGAAACTCAAACTCCCCGGATAACATGTCGCATGCATGAAGATAGTTTTCCGGCAAATTTCGAGTCAAGTGTGTGTGTTTGTGTGGCTGTATCTGGCACTACCTCATACCCACGAAAACAAAAGCATTGCCATAATGTTTGCATTTCCGTTTTCCGCTATGCGGCGATTAAGTGCTTTCGGGAAGAAATAATTTATGCCATTAGAGTACATTTATCATGTATTTATTTTTCGAAGAACTTGCCCTCTTGTGCATTGCTGCAGCAGTTCTTCATTGCCGGCTTAGAGAAATTCCGTGATTCCTTAGAAAAGGGATTGCAACGAAAATCCATTTGTCGTTTATGATTTCTAGCTTGCTCCAAATAGGCGTTAGTTTATCGTGATGTTTGTTTCTAGAAGGAGCGCATCGAAAATGACTTGTGAGAGGAACTTGCCAACCCGATGAAAAACGTCTACCAAATGGATAAGTTGTTCCTTTATTATATGCATCATACCTTCCTTTAGAACTAAATATAAGATAAGTTTCAAGCGTATATGCTAGGATGAACTGATATCGTCTAAGTTGTACTTAATTTCATAAAAAAAAGAACTCATAGAATTTTATGTGTCGGTACTCGCCTAAAATGGTTAACCAGCATTAACTTTTTTTTTTTTTCATTTTTAAATCGAAATTTGTGAGAAAATAAATTGAATAATCACACTCGGTGTTAATTATTTTAATGAAAAATAACATATTGTACATATTGTTTTAAAATCTGTATCCACATTAATCCGGACACCTTCAAATCATTGTAACTTTTGAAATATTGCATGTAGGAATTTTTAATGTGGTATAGCTGAGAGTCTATGATGAAAAAGACTATGATTGATGTTTACATTTCATGTTTAGTATTCAAGATGGCGACGAAAGAAAAACAAGTGCGCGAGCGAATTTTGTACGGGCGTACGGCAAATCCTGACTTGTCAATACGGGACCTTGCAAAAACATTGGATTTGGCTAAATCCACTGTTCACGATGTGCTAAAATTATTTTCGGAACGTTTGACGGTGGAGAGGAAACCGAGAAGTGACAAAAACATTGGGCGCGCTGATCCTGTCATGGACCGAAAGGTGAAAAGGATATTAACTAAAAACGCAAATCTCTCCATTCGAACGGTGGCTCGTAAAATAGGGATGTCGCCTGGTTTTGTCCAAAAATCAAAACAACGTTTGGGACTTAAGTCGTATAAAGTAAATACAGTTCCAAATCGCAACGACAAACAGAAGTTGGCAGCAAAATTACGGGCTCGACGTTTGTACTGCGAATATTTGACGAAGTTTTCATGCGTTGTTATGGACGATGAAACTTATGTCCTGGAGGATTTCAAGCAGCTTCCAGGGCTGGCTTTTTATTCTGCTAAGGCCATGAATGCTACAGCTGAGCATTTCAGAACGAAGACGGCATCGAAATTTTCCAAAAAATACCTTTTGTGACAAGCAATTTGCACGTGCGGCAAAAAGAGGAAATCGACATGGAGTTTTCATAAGGGCCAATGTCGCAAACGTAAACAATGGCTTCTTACGCAAATTTCTCGAGAATGCTAACTTAATCATAGTGAATTTTTACGATGATTGTACAGAAGAGGTGTTCCCCTTTACAATAGAAGTGGTAGTTTATTTGAGCGAGTTTGCAATTTCAACAAAATCGCAGAAGAAGTCATTGTTTACGTTTGCGACATTGGCCCTTATGAAAACTCCATGTCGAAATCTTTCTTCACTACAGGCACAATCAACAAGGAGATCTATAAGAAAGAGTGTCTGCAGAAGCGATTGCTACCCTTCATCAAAATTCATAAAAAAAAATCTTTGTTCTGGCCGATTTGGCATCATGCCACTATGCTAAAACTATGATGGAGTTGTACCAAGCAAATCAAGTAAACATTGTACCAAAAACCTCGAACCCACCAAATTGCCCAGACCAATCGAGAGGTATTGGGCTCTGATGAAGCGGAAACTTTCTGGAAAGAAGCAAGGAATCAACGACATCAAACACTTCCAGCAAATTTGGACAAAGACGGCTTCTACGATTTCTGAAGAGTCTGTACAAACCCTAATGGACGGAGTTAAGCGCAAAGTTCGAAAATTTTATGCAAATGCCGAATAACTATGTTTTGTCTTCACGAATTGTTAAAACACATCCCATAAATCTGAAATAAACAACTACCACGGAAATATAATGTGATATTCATGTTTTATTCATGTTTTGAGGTGTCCGGATTATTGCGGATACAGACCTTATTAAAAATATGAAGAGAAAACTTAATTTTATGCGACGATATTGTAGAAATATTAATTCCTTATGATTTCCGTAGTTGTGGACCACAACGACTATACATTCTAAGCTTTTTTATTAATTCAGTCATGTTAGTACCAAGATTTTTTTAAATAGATCATTTATTTGTACAGGCTCAATCGAATCAACTTTACAGAGCCGAAATTTTCATATTTTTCATTTATCTTAAAACTAAACTTAAAGGGGTAGAACCGGTTACTCGCGGCCGTCTCGAGGTTAATAGGAATAACAATTTAAAGGATGGGAAGCTGGGCGGGAATTCAAAGCATGGCTTACATAACACATTATTTTAATTCTAAAGTAACTACTAACTAACTATGCAATTTGTGGTTTTCTTTCGACTTGAACATTTTTTGAAAAAGAAAAAAAAATACACACATACAGAGACAAAAAACTCATAGTAAACATACAGGTTAAACTAACTACAATCTAAGGTTAATGTTAGTCAAAAACACATAAATGAGCTTCATAAACTCCAAATCACGTACAGCCAAAATATCTCGAACTGGCACATTGGGTTGTCTACCTCGAGCCCGAAGGGAATCATAAAGCCTCGATCTGAAACCATGATGCTCAGCACAAGACCAAATAACGTGATCTGCGTCCTGATAGCCTTGTCCAAACTCACAGAGATTGCTGTCGCTCAGCCCAACCTGGTATAAATGAGCGTTCAAAGAATAATGATTGGACATAAGGCGAGACATGACACGAATGAAGTCTCGACCCACATCCATCCCCCTAAACCAAGATTTCTTCGACACCTTTGGGATGATAGAATGTTGCCATCGCCCCAAATCTCCTTTACTCCATTTATACTGCCAGAAGACGAGTGACTGTTGACGAAAAATAGGAAAAACTTCATTGAAGGCGACTTTTCGATCGTAAATATCGCCTTCCATAGCGCCCACCTTTGCATTCGAGTCCGCTCTCTCATTGCCCAGAATCGAACAATGAGAAGGGACCCATACAAAGGTGATGATAAAATAACGCGATAATAAAGCACTTAGAAGCTCCTGTATTTTCATGAAAAAATACGAGGAGTGCTTTACCGGCCTCAATGAGCGAATAGCCTCTGAAAGTGAGGCAACAATTTCTAGCGTAAAGTGTATTGCCGCTAATTCAGCGACATATACGGAACAAGGAGCTTAAAGTTTACGATTGGCGCTAAAAAATTCATTAAATATACCAAAGCCTGCGGAACAATTTAGTTGAATCAACTTGGCCAAACTTTGCAGAAAATATCACAGAAGCAATCATGGGTAGATGATGCTCTGGGATTCCATGAACCTCCTGCTTCATGGATACATCAAAATGAACCGAATTGTCGAAATCGGAGAAGCAAACACGATTGGGAATATTAAGCGAAGGGCTGACATTCTGTGTTAGGTACAAATGGTACAAAGTCATGAAGCTAGTTTGAGTATTCAACTCAAGAAGCTTCTTAAAGTGTTAGATTACCTGGGGGTTCATAACTTCACACCTGGTGAGGAGCCGGAGAGATAACTTTGTAAACCGATCCGAGAGTGGTAACATGCCAGCCAGCACTTCAAGACTCATGGTGTGAGTCGAGTGCATGCAACCTAACGCGATACGAAGACACCGATACTGAATATGTTCCAGTTTTATGATGCGCGACCGAGCCGCCGACTGAAAACAAAAACTACCGTATTTGATAACCGACAAAATCGTTGTCCGGTACAACGTTAGAAGATCTTGCGGATGCGCTCTCCACCAGGTTCCGGTAATTATTCGAAGAAAGTTGATCCTTTTCTGGCACTTCCGCTTCATATACTCAATGTGGGTTCTCCAGGTGCACTTTGAATCGAACCAGACCCCAAGATTTTTAAATGACATAAAATGAGTGATCGGTTTACCCCAAATTTAAAGCTTCGGTTGTGCAGGGTTATGCTTCCAAGAAAAAAAATACCAACTCAGTTTTCTCCGTAGAAAATTCGATACCTAGCTCGAGAGCCCAAGTAGACAAATTGTCTAAGGTATCCTGTAAGGGTCCTTGCAGATCGACCCCATTGGGTCCCGTGACAGACACTACGCCGTCATCTGCAAGTTGTCTCAACGTACAGTTGTCACCTAGACAACCGTCAATGTCTTTGACATAAAAATTATACAAAAGAGGGCTTAAACATGATCCCTGGGGGAGACCCATGTAGCTTAATCGGGAAGTTGTAGAGGTTCCATGAGAGAAGCTCATATGTTTCTCTGACAGCAAATTGTACAAAAAATAATTCATTAATGGTGAAAAGCCACAAGCATGGAGTATCTGAAAGAACATCAACAGATACTGAATCGAAAGCCCCCTTTATATCCAAGAATACAGAAGCCATTTGCTCTTTTTTAGCAAAAGCTAACTGAATATCTGTGGAAAGCAACGCGAGACAGTCGTTCGTTCCCTTACCCCTACGGAAACCATATTGAGTATCTGAAAGCAGGTTATTCGTCTCAACCCATTTGTCCAGACGGAAGAGGATTATTTTCTCCAACAACTTTCGAATACAAGATAACAAAACACGAATGGGTCGATAGGAGTTGTGGTCGGACGCAGGTTTACTAGGTTTTCGAATGGCAATAATTCTCACCCGTCTCCAATCAACCGGTACAATGTTGAGTTCCAGAAACTGATTAAACAAGTTCAACATGCGCCTCTTTGCGACGTCTGAGAGGTTTATAAGCAAGTTGAACTTGATCCTATCAGCGCCTGGAGCCGTATTGCCACAGGGATAACTCTACCATTGAAAAAGGTAGGCTGATCTCATCTATCGAATTCTCGTAGTTCGGATGCTCGTTGTTCGTAGTTCGGTTACGCAATCTTCGCGCCGTATTCCAAAGAGTACTCATCGACGTCTCGCGCGATAGCTCGTCCACGAATCTTCGCCAGTAACCGCGTTTCTTGGCCTTGATGAGGCTCTTAAGTTCACGTTCGAGAGTCGTGTATATTTCAAAGTGCTCAAGTGTTCCACGTCTACGGAAAACGTTATACGCGTCGGACTTTTTACGGTAAACCTCGGTGCATTGCTGATCCCACCATGGAGGTTTCCTGCGAAATGACGTTCTTGGAACTGGGCGATTTTGAGCTTGAAGCGCGCTGTCTAAGATCAGGTTGGAGAGGAAATTATACGCTTCCAGCGGTGAAAGCCTTTCTACCGTCGTTACGGCTTCATCTACTGCTGTACTAAACTTTGTCCAATCGATGTAACGGATAACATCATACGCGACGTTGATGGATTCCGACAGATTGAACACTGTGGTAATCGAAATTTGTATGGGCAAGTGATCACTACCGTGGGGATCTTAAATCACATTCCACGTGCAATCCAACGATAATGAATTCGAACAAAGTGTGAGGTCTAGTCTACTGCCAACTGAGGATATACCAGCCAAACGTGTTACTTCTCCATTGTTAAGAACTGCCATATTGAAATTGTCACAGAGGTCATAAATCAAGGAAGAACGGTTGTCGTCGTAAAGTTCTCCCCAGCCTGTACCGTGAGAGTTAAAATCTCCCAACCGCGGAGCAGGAAGAACCGAACAAATATCTGAAAGTTGCTTTTTGTTTATCGATGCTCTAGGAGGAATATACAAAGAAGCAATGCAAAGGCTTTCATTTTTAATAATAGACATGCGACAATTTCAATACCTGGAATTGGAGGAAAATTCACTCTATAGAAGGAGTAGCACTTTTTGATCCCCAAAAGAACTCCCCCTCCACGCGAATCCTCACGATCAAGACGAATAATATTGTAATCATGAAATGGAAGATCGATTTCGGGCGAGAGTCATGTTTCACAAAGAGCAAATGCATCACAACTGGTATTGTGAGCTAAAAATTCAAAAGATTCCAATTTAGGAATAAGACTTTTACAATTCTACTGCAGAACAGTGATAAAATCTTCGACCTCATTTGGAAAATTATCCATGCAAGGAGGAGCCACTTTATTGTCAATTGCTTCAAAAAAGTGTGGGAAGCATTGCCAGAAAAATGATTTTAAGAGGGTCAGAAATGTCCAGGTACTAGAAGATACCTTCGACAATGTCATCAAATGAGAACAGTCCTGATGCAGAAGGAACTTCTGTTCTTAAAATTGGGGCATCAGGAGTTTTGGATGTCCCGGAAGAGATGGTAAATCCTGGGTGTAGTTAGTGGTACAAAACCAGGTGGAATTGCATTTTTCTTTTTTCCACCTTTCCTTGAAATGGACAAGCTGGTTTTGGGCTCCGGCTAAGATACTTTCCGTGGGCGAGCGCGTCTTCGCTTTCGTGAAGCACCTTCCGGTAAACTGACTGAGAGGAGCAAAGGGATTTGTATTGGCATTGGGTGATGGTGAGGCTTTTTTCACCATTTCGGCGAAAGATTGCCTGGAACGCTGTTTTAGCGAGCGTTCTAATTTTCCCAAGCGCTGTTTGTACGCCGGGCACGACGAGAGAGCATGAGGAGGAGTACCCGCATTTTGATGTGCTGTATGCGCAGGCGTCATCCTCGTGTTTCTCCCCACAGTTAGAGCAGCGTGCCTTATTGCCGCAGTCGGAGGTCGTATGTCCCATCTGCTTGCATTTCTGGTAGATCATGACCAGAGGTACGAACTACCGCACAGGTAGTCGAAGTTCTCCCAACTCGACGTATTGAGGGAGGGCTAAACCAGAGACGATCACAGGGAACGAGTCTGAGTGGGTAAATTAACCCTCACTGATCGTTACTGTGCCTAGTTTCTGCCCATCGAGTATCTTGGCTGAAGGAAGCAGTGGGTTCTTGAAGCGACCAACCACCCGCTTCTTCAGGATCTCAGGGGTCAAACTCGCTTCGGTGACCATACCTTCTATCTCAATACCTCGAGCTGGAATGTACATCCGATACTCGAGTGTAAAAAGCTGAGCGACAGCAATCTCGTTAGTCTGCTTAAGGTTGAACATAACGACCCGAAGTTTATTGGGTCTCACTTTGATTATCTCGGTCACGGCCTAACTTTTCATCTTCCTAAAAAAAAACTCAGCTACAACTGCACTGGAAACACTATCGCGAGAAAAAAAACTGATTTTCAAAAAGAAGAAATGCAAAATACTCAACCAAAAATTTTGTAAGTTGCAATTTCGTAGAACATCAAGGTTTTTTTAAATTAAAAAACTAGGAATAAAATATTTGAATTGAACATTATTAGATTAAAGTGACCATGCCATGCGCTATGAACAAAAATAAATAGAAGAAAAAAAATTATGTAGATCGGCCAGAGTGCTTTCCACCTGACGCAAATTATCTCAAATCATTGTTGCTTTTGGTAATGCCTTCATCGATTTGGATACGAAATGACAACTCTTTTTCGGAAGTACGTAAATGTAGAAGAAACAACGGAGCACGTACTATTTTAATGGCCCAATATTGAAACAAATCGAATGAGAATGCTTGCTCTCAGCATGAATAGTGTCGTTGAAAAATATGGCATT
>JASCZW010020317.1:0-12443 GCA_034211315.2 Aedes japonicus | reverse complement strand
CTAGAAAATGGTGAAATCCGGGTCATTATTGACCCTAATGTCATAAATGTAAGTTTTTTTTAATACCCAAGGATAGGTTAAGAGGTAAATTCAGGGAAGGCCTAAAGTAATGTCAGGAAAGTTCCAATGTCGCTTCAGGAAAGATTCAAGATCACTCTAACGTTCCTTCAGGAAATTAACAGAGTAACTTCACGAAACATCATCTGAAGGGAATTTTAGAATGTGCCATAACGAATGTAACGAAATATTCAATTGTAATTTCAGGAAAAGATTACGGATACCTTCAACGAAAACATTCAAAAGTTTCTTCAGAGAATTTTCTATTTCTTGGAACCTCGAAGGTATCTTCAGAGAAGCTCACAAAGATTTTCCCGTTTTATTTCAGGGATATTCCGATGTACACTTCAAGTTAATTTCCACCTGAGGGAAACATCAACGTTACTTCAGGGAAAAATAACTGAAGAAAAATTCCTATCTTCGAAGTAGCTCATGGGCTTCCAAATAAATTTAAAAAAGAAATTAATTCCTACGAAACCGAATTGTAGAAAGTTGATTTCAGATACACCACTCATTGACAGCATTTCGCAAAATTAATAAAATTAGCGTCTCATTTGCAAACCTTTTCCCGGCTACCCTTTTGTCAAGCCACTGAACCGATCGGCTGCAACAATTTTACTTTTATTTTGGGCACTACGAAGGCTTTCTTAATTAGCGCCCATTTCCGCGTGCATGCTAACTCCCTTCCCCTGCTGCCACCCCGACCACAACCTCTGACTACCCTGGTAAATAGAGAAATGAATCCATGTTGCTTACTCTTTGTATTTGCTTCGCCATTCACTACCTTCACATTCACTGCATTTTTCTTCACATTCAAAGCGAAAAACGCATTTTACGTCGTCACAATTTTGCTTCTTTTCGAAGTCGTAAAGCGGACGTATCTCGGTCTTTGGTCGCAATTATTTGCGTTTGTGTGATTATTTTCCGGCGCTGCAATCTTTATTTTCGGCTCACAGCATGCGTTTTTTTTCGGCTTCGTTAGCCTTTTTTTTCACCACTTCTTTATCAGCTGATATCACTACCGATAAGTTTGTTTGTGCTAATTTGCGGCGTAACGAACGTGTGGGCACATTATCAGAGATGCGGTAGAAAGAGCTGTCGGTATTGGGTCACGTAATGCGAAATTAGAAAATCGTCGCAATTTGACACAGCCGAACGAAAACACCACAAATAAACTGTTTATCGAACGTTACCAACGCAACGACGCGAAACGTGCGACTAAAAACGCCACCAGAAGGCTCGCCCGAACCTGGTCAATGGGGCCGCCTCGCGAGAATTCGAAGCACCTTTCTTCTCTTGCTGGCTGAGTTACAAACCGCCTCCGCACTTTTTCCCCCGGGGGTGGGTTGAACAACACTAACACGAGGCAATGGCACCCCCCGAGATTCTGTTCAGAGTTCTTAACGCTTTCAAAGACTGGCACACAAAAGGGAAAACTACTTTTATTCGCTATTTTCTAATCAATTCCACTTTGACACAAGGGAAGTGCAGCTGACTCGAATGCTATGTGCACACTGCAAAGCGCCTTTGATTGGGTGCTTAGATGAAACGAGAACTGTGTCACGTTTTTCACGACACACTACTGGCGAACGTTCGTCGATTTGAGGCTGAAGTTGCCAAAGGGGTTCCAAAAAGATTACACTGCTTCAAAGGTAGTGCCAGCCGCCATTGAGCAATGCTCTCAAGTTTATGATGTTTACAAAAACTTGAAATACCAAACAGTCCGCTCGGTGCCTACACGGAATCAATCTGTCGTTATCGTCCCTTTGCCGTTTTACACGGCTCATTGATCACAACTGGAGGCCTACATGGTGTACCGACTAGCTGCGTATTGGAGCTTTATTCCGTACAGCAACTCAGGTGCCATATCGAGTCCAACAAACGCGAATAGGTAAAGCTGTGTGAGAGCAGTATCTCGCAGGAACAGAATCGGAGGTATGCAGGTACCTATACCACTCAACCGCCGCTGGTTAAATCAACTAAACGAAGGTGGTTGATTATTAAAATTACCCCCTGCGCAGCTATTGAGAAGTTGCTGTAATGTTTGATATGGAGGTGTGTTGCGAGCCGTGTGCCGGCTGTTATGGATATATGTAGCAATAAGCAACAATTCCCTTTCTGAGGCTGATAGGAGAATGGTTCATGAAAAAAAAGAACACTATCGGTTGTGTTATTTTCAATTGATTCAATTTCTCGAGTAATTCATGATAAGTGCCGCAAGGCTAATGACAAAAACTGTGAATAAGTTGGACTTATTCGAAATCATTGTTATTTTCAGTGTAAATATAAAACATTAAACATTAAATTTTGTAAGATGGGGTATCTTAATAAAACCACATGTAATAAATTTTTAGCAAACATTGCAAGATATGTATATTCTATACTTTGCGCCGTTAGCATCAATCCTTTAGTTTAATTTTTAATTCTGAAGCCTCAATTTATGTGCACGATATTGAAAAGAAATTTACACAAGTTTTTTGAGCTGTGTGCTACGCTTGCAACTACACCGTGTCCAATATATTCTCATACAAAAAAAAACTCTTAATTTCAAATCGATAATCCAGATTTTATTCATAACTTTACCCATTATATTGCAATATAATACCGACAATCAATATCCAACTAGCGATTTGAAATTGGTTCACTGTTGTAGAACCCCCTGGTCCGAAGTACACCTGGAAGCCAGCACTTTGCTATACATATTTGCGCCTATGTTTTGATTTGCTTTGTTATTTTGACAGAATATTTGAGAGTGTGTTCGTGTGAGCTCATTATTAGGGGCGCATTATTGAGCTTGGGACCGAGCTTGGGACCAATGTGCTAGTACTGACTGAGCCAAGAAAAAAATCGTATTTGTATGGGACCTACTGGTCTTAAGCTGAGATCACACTGTTTGACGAAACGCCAAATATTTGGCAAATATATCTGACCAACGTGTGATCTCCAAATATATTTGACCAAATAATGCTATGGAAAATGTTTGGTTTGTGTTTGTTATTCCAATTATTTGATGATTTGTCAAATAGTGTGATACCCTTTGTCAAATATATTTGCTCAAGTCTAACAAATAATTTATTTGACGCTCTGGAAATTCTTGAGTGGCAAACATGAGCAAATTCATACACAGAGAAAAATAAGCTAAGTCATACACAGAAAAAAAATCCGTTCTGAAAAAAAGAAATCCGTTCATTTTATCGTGATTCTGTTCACGAATGATGAAACATAACCACAAACTATTCCAGGACCATTTCGCTTATTGCTGACAACCGTTTCCGTGTTTGTTACGATATTTACCCTTTGCAGAAATATGATAAGCCTTGCGAAGTTTAAGCAGATGCGAGTTCGATCAAGTAGCAAAAACGAATGTTGTCTTGTGGAAATTTTAATAGATTGCTCAGAATTTAATTCAGAGACCTTGACTATATCAAAGAGCTCAAGAAAATCCTCTAAATATTTTTTTCAAGACCTACAGGATGCTTCAGGAATTATTTTGAAGTTCTTCAACAGTTAAAAAGTTTAAATCACGTTCCGTTTTTTTTAGAAACCAGTTTGCTCAGAAACTATTTCCATGTCCTTTAGGGTGTCGAACAGCGATTTAATACAATATAATAACAATCAAAGTCCTTCCTTAGCTCAGTCGGCAAAGGCGCTACTACAAAGCAAAACCATGTTACATGTGACTTATACTTGCCACACAATCATATTAATGCAAAAAAATTACATGGCATTGAAAACTCTCAATTAATACCTGAGAAAGTGCATCTAGAACACTAAGTTCTTCAACTTATATGCAGGCGTTTGTCCCAGTAGGGATGTCATAAAGCCAAGATGATGATGAACCATCAATTCAAATCACACCTGTCAGATATTGTTTCATGATTCAAATTGCTCAGCAATTATTTCATAGGGCTTAAGGATATGAAAGATCTTGGAAAAGTTCATTCAATATTTTCTTAAAACTTCACAACGATCAGAAATTATTTTCTAGACCTTGTATGTATCATCCATTCATGTCCCGTATCTCTGATATTTTAACTTCTCTGAAGTTCAGTGAATCGATCTCCGAAGTTTTGAGGATTTATCTGTAGTATCGGGGACTTGAATTTCCTGGATTCTCTGAAATTAAAATAAGTTGTCTGAAACTTATGGGACTTCCTTGCTGATTTAGAACTTTACTAAAGTTGTCGATCTTTAACTGACGTTCTCTGGAATTGGTTTTTCCCAGTTCTCAGAAGTTCTTTTAACTTCACTATAATTCAATTAAATTCTCGGGACTTTTTTGAAAACCTTGGGACTTAGTTGGAATTGTACAATTTTTTTAAGTTTTACAAAAACTTCCCAACTTAATTACAATACTGTTTGATCAAATCAGTGCGACAAACAAACAAACAAATATATACATGGAAAGAAATGACGGGGAATTGAAATAACAATCTCGATAGATGATACCTACATTAAACACATTTTTTTTTCAACCATGAAATATGTTTAGCTCGAAGTAATTTTGGGATTGAATCAACCATGCATCATAGTTAAAGAGCCATAATTTTTACACATCTGTCATATGTGTATCATCAAGCTGTGTATATCAACCTGTGTGTAAGCGGAAAAAATTGGAGGAAGGTCTTAAAATTAGATTCAACGCCTAACGAAAGTCCATTAATTATGTCACTCAGTAAGGGGGGAGCGGGGATTCGGGAAAATGTGACAATCCATACAAAAAAATTTGAAGGTCCATTCAAATAACGTGACAAGGGGGGTGTTATAAAAATTCACTTTTTGCGTGACATAATTAATGGCCGTTCCCCTATTAACTTACATCATGTAAACGAGAAGATGAATATTCGAATGTGTAAGTTTGTTGGGCTTCATTGCCCAGTGAACAAGCGAACAGAACAGTTCGTTCGGTCAGCTCTCCGTTGCTTTGGAAGCTTTTCACAAGTTGTTTAAAGTCTTCAGCTCTAATTTTTTCTGAATCGCGAGTGAAATCAAGTCTTGGTTTTCGGAAGTAGAAAACGTTGAGTGTTAAACAGTGCAATAACGCCATTTATTGCAATTAGCAATATTTCCACGATCGAAAAGCCATATTGTTCCATATCTATACGGCACGCACACCAGCAGGCCATCGTGAGTAGCGTGCAGTCGATCATCTGCTAACCACCACCGACCAGTATCACCAGTATCATTACCATCATCGTTCAGCTCCACGCCTAGCCGGTACACGCGGCCACTCGTCGTCGCTCGGCAGCAGCAGCACATTCGTCGCCCGTCTGCAGTAGATCAGTGATACATATAAGATAAGTTTTTTAGTAGTATATAAGATAATTTTTTATTTCTCGCTCTTTTGAATTCATTATAATCGTATTGTGTGTGAGTGTGAAGAGTGACTGAGAGTGTGTGAGTGTGTGTGCTTAGGTTTAATTTGTGTATCTGTGATTGATTGTAGTTAATAACGTTAGTGGTTGAGCGCCATAAGCTCCCACAAGCGAGCCATGGATGATTTATCGGAAGATGAATCATCTATGGCGCAAAATGATAGGGTAGCTCTTAAAGTTACCCGATCGCGTGCTTATCCTGAAAATTCAGCTGGTCCTTGGGTTGTCTATTTTCGGCCCAAAACAGAAACCTCTTAATGTTTACCAGATTTCAAACGATCTGACGAAACGATTCTCGGCCGTGACCGAGATAATTAAGGTGAGACACAATAAATTAAAAGTCGTTGTGTCCAACCTTAAACAAGCTAACGAAATTGCTGTCTCTCAATTTTTTAAACTGGAGTATTTAGTGTACATCCCAGCTCGAGGTATTGAGATACAAGGTGTGGTCTCCGAAGTGAGTTTGACCCCTGAGATCCTGTTGAAGCAGGGGTTGGTCGATTTAAGAACCCTCTGCTTCAATCAGTCAAGATACTCGATGTGCGAAAACTAGGCACAGTATCGATCACTAAGGGTGAAAGAAGTTTACTCCGTCAGACTCGTTTCGTGTAACTTTTTCTGGTTCAGCCCTCCCTCAATACGTCGAGTTGGGAAAACTTCGACTACCTGTGCAGTTGTTTGTACCACGGGTAATGATCTGCGAAAAATGCAAGCAGATGGGACGATACGACCTCCCATTGCAGCAATAAAGCACGCTGCTCTAATTGTGGAGAGAAACACGAGGATGGCGCCTGTGCAGACAGCACACCAAAATGCGCCTTCTGTAAGGAACTCCTCCTCATGCTCTCTCGTCGTGCCCAGCGTACAAACAACGCGGGGAACAATTAGAACGCTCGCTGAAACAGCGTTCCAGGCAATCGTTCGCCGAAATGGTGAAAAAAGCCTCACCATCACCCGATGTCAATACAAATCCCTGTGCTCCTCTGTCAGATGACGAGTCTGACTTTGATTCGGCTGAAGAGGAACATCGTTCACTTTTCCGGAAGGTGCTTCAAGGAAGCGAAGACGCGTCCGCCCACGGAAAGTTGTTGAGAAGAAGCCCGAGACCAGCTTGCCCATTTCAAAGAGGTGGAAAAAAGGAAAAAACAATTCCTCCTGGTTTCCGTAGTACCAACTACACCCAGGACTTTCCATCTCTTCCGGGGACATCCAAAACCCCTGACGGCCCTATTTTAAGAACAGAAGCCCCCTCCTCAAGTGGGCTGTTCTCATTTGATGACATTGCCGAAGGTATCTTTAAGTACCTCGAAATTTCTGACCCTCTCAAAAGCATTGTTATGGCAATGCTTCCCACTGTGAAAACTTTTTTGCAGAAATTAACATTAAAGTGGCCCATCCTTGCAGATATCATTTCCTTCGATGGATAATTTTCCAAATGAGGTCAGGGATTTGATCACTGTTCTACAGTGGAATTGTCGAAGTTTGATTCCTAAATTGGAATCTTTTAAATTTTTAGCTCACACTACCGGTTGTGATGCATTCGCTCTTTGTGAAACATGGCTCTCTTCCGAAATCGATCTTCCGATTCATGATTTCAATATTATTCGTCTTGATCGTGAGGATTCGCGTGGAGGAGTACTTTTGGGGATCAAAAAGTGCTACTCCTTCTATAGAGTGAATTTTCCTCCTATTCCAGGTATTGAAGTTGTCGCATGTCAGGCTGTTATTAAAAATAAAAGCCTTTGCATTGCTTCCGTTTATATTCCTCCTAGAGCCTCCATTAACCGAAAACAACTTTCAGATGTTTGTTCGGTCCTTCCTGCTCCACGGTTGGTCATGGGAGATTTTAACTCTCACGGTACAGGCTGGGGAGAACTGTATGATGACAACCGGTCTTCCCTGATATATGACCTCTGTGACAACTTCAATATGACAGTTCTTAACAATGGAGAAGTAACACGTTTGGCTGGTACATCCTCCAGTTGGCAGTAGATTAGACCTCACACTTTGTTCGAATTCATTATCGTTGGATTGCACATGGAATGTGATTCAAGATCCCACGGTAGTGATCATTTGCCCATAAAAATTTCGGTTGCCACCGGGTTCAATTCGTCGAAATCTGTCAACGTCACGTATGATCTTACCCGTCACATCGATTGGACAAAGTTTAGGACAGCAGTAGATGAAGCCGTAACGACGGTAGAAAGGCTTTCACCGTTGGAAGAATATAACTTCCTCTCAACCTGATCTTAGACAGCGCGCTTCAAGCTCAAACTCGACCAGTTCCAGGGACGTCATCTCGCAGGAAACCTCCTTCTCCATGGTGGGATCAGCAATGCACCGAGGTTTACCGAAAAAGTCCGACGCGTTTAAAGTTTTCCGTAGACGTGGAACACCTGAGCACTTCGAAGTATACACAGCTCTCGAACGCGAACTTAAGAGCCTCATCAAGGCCAAGAAACGCGGTTACTGGCGATCATTCGTGAACGGGCTGTCGCGCGAAACGTCGATGAGTACTCTTTGGAACACGGCGCGAAGGTTGCGTAACCGAACTACGAACAACGAGAGCGAAGAGTACTCGGACCAATGGATCCTCAAGTTCGCGCGAAAAGTTTGTCCAGATTCTGTGCCGGCACGGATGATTCCTCGCGAAACCACGAATTCGATAGATGAGATTAGCCAACCCTTTTCAATGGTAGAGTTCTCTCTCGCACTCCTTTCGTGTGGCAATACGGCTCCAGGGGCTGATAGAATCAAGTTCAACTTGGCTTAAGAACCTCCCAGACGTCGCGAAGAGGCGCATGTTGAACTTGTTTAATCAGTTTCTGGAACTCAACATTGTACCGGATGATTGGAGACGGGTGAGAGTTATTGCCATTCAAAAACCTGGTAAGCCCGCGTCCGACCACAACTCCTATCGACCCATCGCGATGTTATCTTGTATTCGAAAGTTGTTGGAGAAAATTATCCTTTTCCGTCTGGACAAATGGGTTGAGACGAACAACCTGCTTTCAGATACTCAATATGGTTTCCGTAGGGGTAAGGGAACGAACGACTGTCTCGCGTTGCTTTCCACAGATATTCAGTTAGCTTTTGCTAAAAAGAGCAAATGGCTTCTGTATTCTTGGACATAAAGGGGCTTTTGATTCAGTATCTGTTGAAGTTCTTTCAGATAAACTCCACGCTTGTGGCTTTTCACCATTAATGAATAATTTTTTGTACAATTTGCTGTCAGAGAAACATATGAGCTTCTCTCATGGAACCTCTACAGCTTCACGATTTAGCTACATGGGTCTCCCCAGGGATCATGTTTAAGCCCCCTTTTGTATAATTTTTATGTCAAAGACATTGACGGTTGTCTAGGTGACAACTGTACGTTGAGACAACTTGCAGATGACGGCGTAGTGTCTGTCACGGGACCCAATGGGGTCGATCTCCAAGGACCCTTACAGGATACCTTGGACAATTTGTCTACTTGGGCTCTAGAGCTAGGTATCGAATTCTCTACGGAGAAAACTGAGTTGGTAGTTTTTCTAGGAAGCATAACCCAGCACAACCGAAGCTTCAAATTTGGGGTAAGCCGATAACTCATTCTATGTCATTTAAATACCTTGGGGTCTGGTTCGATTCTAAGTGCACCTGGAGATTCCATATTGAGTATGTGAAGCGAAAGTGCCAGCCAAGGATCAACTTTCTCTGCACAATTACCGGGACCTGGTGGGAGCACATCCGCAAGATCTTCTAACGTTGTACCGGACAACGGTTTTGTCGGTTATGGAATACGGTAGTTTTTGTTTTCAGTCAGCGGCTCGGTCGC
The DNA here is from genome assembly GCA_034211315.2 of Aedes japonicus. NCBI lineage: Eukaryota > Metazoa > Arthropoda > Insecta > Diptera > Culicidae > Aedes > Aedes japonicus. The sequence continues at coordinate 3,194 of JASCZW010020317.1, read as the reverse complement.
ACTTCATTAAACTGGAACGTATTCAGTATCGGTGTCTTCGTATCGCGTTAGGTTGCATGCACTCGACTCACACCATGAGTCTTGAAGTGCTGGCTGGCATGTTGCCACTCTCGGATCGGTTTTCAGAATTATCTCTCCGGCTCCTCACCAGGTGTGAAGTTATGAACCCCCAGGTAATCGAAAATTTTGAGAAGCTCCTTGAGTTGAATCCTCAAACCCGCTTCATGACCTTGTACCATTTGTACATAACACAGGATGTCAGCCCTTCGCCGAACATTTCCAATCGCGTTTGCTTCTCCGATCTCGACAATTCGGTTAATTTTGATTTATCCATGAAGCAGGAGCTTCATGGAATCCCAAAGCATCATCGTCCTATGATTGCTCCGGTGATATTTGCTGCAAATTTTGGCCAAGTTGATTCCACTAAATCGTTCTTCACTGACGGATCTTTGATAGAGGAGTCAGCAGGCTTTAGTATATTTAATGAAATTTATAGCGCCAACTGTAAACTTCAAGCTCCTTGTTCCGTGTATGTCGCTGAATTAGCGGCAATACATTTTACGCTAGAAATTGTTGCCTCATTAACACCGGATCAGTACTTCATTTTCACGGATAGTCTCAGTTGTATAGAGGCTATTCGCTCATTGAGCCGGTAAAGCACTCCTCGTATTTTCTCATGAAAATACAGGAGCTTCTAAGTGCTTTATCTTCGCGTTATTTTATCATCACCTTTGTATGGGTCCCTTCTCATTGTTCGATTCCGAGCAATGAGAAGCGGACTCGCTTGCAAAGGTGGGCGCTATGGAAGGCGATATTTGTGATCGACAAATCGCCTTCAACGAATTTTTTCCTATTTTTCGTCAACAGTCACTCGTCAGCTGGCAGCATAAATGGAGTAAAGGAGATTTGGGGCGATGGCAACATTCTATCATCCCAAAGGTGTCGAAGAAATCTTGGTTCAGGGGATGGATGTGGGTCGAGACTTCATTCGTGTCATGTCTCGCCTCATGTCCAATCATTATTCTTTGAACGCTCATTTATACCGGGTTGGGCTGAGGGACAGCAATCTCTGTGAGTGTGGACAAGGCTATCAGGACGCAGATCACGTTATTTGGTCTTGTGCTGAACATTGTGGAGTCAGATCTAAGCTTTATGATTCCCTTCGGGCCCGAGGTAGACAACCCAATGTGCCAATTCGAGATATTTTGGCTGTACGTGATTTGGAGTACATGAAACTCATTTATGTGTTTTTGACTAACATTAGCATTAGATTGTAGTTAGTTTAACCTGTATGTTTAGTATAAGTTTTTTTATATGTGTATGTGTGTGTGTTTTTTTTTCTTTTTCAAGAAATGTTCAAGTCAAAGGAAAACCATAAATTGTATAGATATAAGTGTTTAGATAATTTAGAATTTAAATTTAATGTGTTCTGTAAACCATACTTTAAATTTCCACCCTCTTTCCCATCCGTAATTTGTAATTCCTATTAACCTCGAGACGGCCGCGAGTAATCGGCTCTATCCTCCTAACTTTAGTTTTAAGATAAATGATGTATAAAATATGAAAGTTTGGCTCTGTAAAGTTAATTCGATTGAGCCTGTACAAATAAATGATTTTATAAATAAAATAAGTTTGTTGGGCTTAACAGTTCTATCAGCGGCGGAAAGTCATGAAGAAAATGAATGTATCTTTCAGCTCAGGAAGTACTAGCACACCGGTACCAAGCTCGGTCCCAAGCTTAATGATTTGCACCTAGCAACGTAAATCACACCAAGGCACCCTCAAATATTGTGTGAAAATAAAACCTAGGAGTTCTACAACAGTGAACCCATTCCAAACTGTTAGTTTCATATTGATTGTTGGTGCTATTATTGGAACAATAAAAATATCAACAAAACCAGTCTTTGATCGATCCCAAATTATGTGATAACAAATTCATTCTCAACGATTTCGGAACCAAAAATCTTATACATATAAAAATTTAACTGATCCCAAGCATATTTAAGTATATTTAAATCAACCATATTCTGAAGTTGATTCAAGCATATATTCGCAATCATAAAATATAGTTGATTTTAGATGAAATATCATTGATTGAAATATACTTTTTTTCCGTGTATATGCAATCATTTGCAAACAGTATAATACGTAATCAAATATGTTCAACGAAAGTTGGTCAAACAATCGATTTTGGCCAAACAATTTTGAGTCAAACATTTGCCAAAACTAATCCAAGTGTGATAGCTTGTACAAACAACTTTGCAAACAGCATAATTTGGCAAAACTTAACGAGAGAAATATTAGCTTTAGAGTTAGTCTATAATAATACTGATCAACTACAGCATATGTTTTGGAACAGTACCGCCTTTAACCTTCTTGACCAGGTCCAGACGTTTTTCGAAACCGTCACAGGCGACAAGCACGACTTCCATCGGCATTGCGTCCCAAATTCGTTAGATTACGGTTTTAATTGGTTCATATTAGACGCCCTGTGGTCATTTACCTTTGCCAGCATGTATGACCATATGAAATAATCCAAGGAATTCAGATCTGGTGAACTGGGAGGCCATTCATTTTTATCCAAAAAGTCGGTCAAATTTTCTCGGCACCAGCCCTGAACGATATTTGCAGTATGCAATGGCGCTCTGTCCTGATGAAACACATAGTGATCATCTCCAAATACCTCTTGTACATATGGCTTGACAATTTTCTCCAAAACTTCCGTTTTATTCACTTTAACGCCTTTTTCGATGAAAATTCATCGGCATTCACTTTAACGCCTTTTTCCATGAAAACCAGTTGTAATTTTCCTCGCTTGCAAATTCCTCCCCAAACCATCACTGACGCAGCACTTTGGAACCGTGAAATATTCCTATCAATCTCTGAAACAGTTCTCGTAGTTCTGGACATTGTGGGATTCTTTCAAGACGAATACCTTTTAGTCTGAAAAGATAAATTCTTCCCCACCGTGCCGCGACAAAAGCAGACTTGCTCTTTCGAGTCGTTTCTGCATGAAAGGTTCCGAAACTCCGTGAACATTACGTTTCTTGAAAGCTTGTAATCCGAGGTCATTTAACAGTATATTGTGCATTGACGATCTCGAAACATTCAGATCTCTGCGGCCATTTTACGTACAGAGCGCTGTGATTTTCTGTCTAATCCGTTCCCTGACCACTTTAAATAAAATCGTGAAG
>JASCZW010020316.1:0-12448 GCA_034211315.2 Aedes japonicus | reverse complement strand
AACAAAGAATTACTATTCAAATATTCCAGCAACTGGCTCAAGCAACAAAGTTCTAAAATTTTCTAATGTGCAGCATGTTGATAGACGAAACTCTTCGGCTTTAATCGTTCCAGCAACCTTTTAATCGTGGAACAACTAACGTATCTTTTCATAATTGCACGTGCCCAGTTTGTAATGATTTATTAATATGTCCAGTAAAGTGTGACCAATGACATGAAAGCACTGAATAACTCTAGCATTAACATTATCTACTCAATGATTTTCCTAATGAAAAGCAAATATTTTAAGTTCATATCTATTGGTGATCGGGTGAAAACCTTTCAAATTCGGGAATATTATTAATTGGCTGCTTTTTATTTATCAGGTTCATCAACCAATTAATAGATTGATTGATCAACAATGACTATTGACGAGAAATAATCATTAAACTAGACGCAATGTTTGAACAGATCAATTCTATTGTGCTGTCAAAAGTTATGGATCGCGGTTTGCAATTGCTAGGTTTTAAATAAAGATTTCCAAAATTTTCCATAACTTTGCTATTGTTTTGATGCTGATTACTCTTTCCTTCAGAAAGAGTATTCACAACGAGTTTTTTTAATGCACAGAATATTTATTCATAGATGGTGTACTTATTCCAATGATTCTCACTATTAGATCTACAATTTATAAATATTATCCCTTTATGTTTAAGACGCAAAAAGATCTAAATTGTACCAGCTGTTCTGAGTTCTTCTTCAAAGAAACAAATTTTTGTCCAATTTAGTTGATTTGTACATCAGTTTTTCAAAGTGTTTGTAAGAACAGCTGCAGACCTATCTAAATTAATTTGGTTTATTGGAAAAATCCACGCTTCTTTCAACAAGGTTAGAAACAGCCTGTTTTGAATATTTCTCCAGCACTTAATTTACAAAAACTGCTATTATTTAAGTTATTCTCAATTACGTTAATCACTACTGTTCCATGATCAGGTTATTTTCAAATCAGTGTCGACAACTGAACAAACAGAATCAAGATTAGAATAAACATGATCAACGTAAGTTCTACTGTGCCTGGAAATTCGCGTATATTCATCAACAGTTTGTCTTAAATTGAAAAAATTAGCTAAATGCTTCAAATGGTTTGAACTATTATTATTATCGCGCCAATTTATATTGAAATCACCAGCAATTATATTTAATTTACTAGAATCAAGAAATACCTCTGCCATCCTCAAAAATTTCAAATGAAACGCTGGTCACTGGAACCGTGAATGATACAAAAACACCATATCATCACCATCATGAGCAAGAATCTGTTATGCCCAAGAACCAGTTAACATCAACCATTTCGTTGTGGCGAAGATTGAATTGAACGGATTTCTTTATAAATAGCAACACCGCCAGGCATGTCTAGAAATGGGAGATAAACGTTGCAACATTGTATCCGCTGGACATAATGTCGATCAAAGGCTTCAATTTCAACAATGTGAGTTTCTGTAAGTAATAAAACCAAAAGTGGACGTTTTTCAACATCGAGATTGTTGGCGTATGCAGTTTGTTGACAACCCTGCGTTATTAAAATACAAAAATCAAATTGATTACCATTCTTCCTGGAACGTGGTTGCTATTTAGCTATGAAACGCAAGCTGCTTTTTCTTTTGATCGCAAATTTTCTTACATACCAAACATTGAGGAGCTTAAAAATGCGGTATTAATGTCCGGTTCATTTATGTCTTTATCATTTTCAAACAATTAACGCATTTCAAAACAGTTGGACGTGCAATCTGATGTTCAGGTTTTGGCTGACCAGAGCACGTATCACAGTTTTGCAATCCAGTTTTAAAGTCCGAATCAATATTGAAAGCATCTCAGCACATTAATGCTTGCAGATGTCAGCACCGATCAAAATCTACATTTACCTCCTTTGCCTGTATCATACTATTGGGTACCCAAATTCACTTCACTGCACTATACTGAAGTGTATATGAATGTGGATTTTCGTGTATTCTTACTACTTTCTACACCTTTTTATTTCGATGCCTTTATTTTGACTTTTCAAATAGTCAATGAAAACATTTGAGGATACTCGACGGTCACAAGTGCCCACTACTTCTTTCAATCTTGGCACCGGACGTGGGAACAACAGCACTATAATTTTCACACCAGATTGCTTTCAATGCCATTTTTCAGCATTCGACACATTAGCACCGATGGTGCACATTCAACAAGAATGGCAACCATCTCTTCCCATTCCTAAAAGTTGCTAATTTTGTGTGTTTTTGGATCTAAATCTGTTTTCAAAAAATTACGAGCTTCATCGCAAGCTTGTTTGGACCTTTTGGTTTGATCACAAATAACCGGACGAGCCTTATGATTGCTTGGTTTACTACTGTTCAATTTACTATTACTATTTTGTTTACTTTTTTTATTGACATTTTCCATACTGCGTTTGACGACATCCGCAAAAGTTGCGTTGTCTTGAAATACATCATCGTTATACTAATTTGTATCCTACGTTTTTGCCAATTTGTCATCGAATCGGATTCAGAGTGAACTGTCGCGACCGCGCGCGGGCATCATTCATCAAAGCTTAAATTTTTCTGCGCATTAATTTCAAAAAGTGAACTTGTCATTGCATTGAATTTCTCTACATATTAATTTTTTCACAGAGACCCACATACATTTTGTCTCAATTGTTCCATCCCGTCTTTCAACGCGTCTGTTCTATTTGGGCAGAAATTTGATCTCGCATGCCAGTGATCGAGTTCGAGAGTGTTTTCATCCTTCCCTTCTCTCTGGCGTCCGAGATCGCATCTTCCTGCCCACCACAAAACGGGTCTGATAGACAATCCATACATTTGAAACCAAGATTTGCGTTCTCGGTCACAAGTTTCGCCGTACCTTTAGTGGTGTGCAATTTGTAATGAACACACGCGCACACTCTTCCTACACAGGTCAACGGGAGATCAGCCGCAACCATTCCTCATTACATGACGAACAACAAGCCATTGTCAAGCAATACACACATCCGCCGTCGACGCTACACTAAACAGCCAACAACTCTTACCGAAAGTAAAAACAAGGCAAAAAAATCACAGAGATGGTCTCCCGGCGCGCCGGGTGAACGACCAAGCCAATTAAAAAATTTATGAGGAGCAACGCTGCTATAGCAACTGTCCTTTTACTTAGCCTGATTATGGAAACACTATGGAATGCGCGTTAGAATATTTCTTTCGCGAATCACGACACTTTTCACACGTTAAATTATTATTTTTTATGCGCGAACCAAACACAAAACTACTCTGTTCGCCATTACACAAAAAGACCCCGCTGAGAGAAGGTTCAATGATACCTGAAGGAAGAGTAAGGAGCGTAGAAAAGCTAAAGCTGCGATAGAGCAGGCGAATATCAGCCCAAGTAGCACACCACGATCATAATTAGTTGCAGCAACTTGATTATGACTGACAAAGACACATTTATGTTTTCTCAACTTAATGGCAACATTAACAATGGCTACTAGGGAGAGGAGCCAAGTACGAGTCCCATCAACGGTACTCGGCTTTAGAGAAGCAAGTAAAATGCTGCTGCCAATGGATTAAGCGAGCGTGGGTGAACTCCCTGGCCAACGAAGGGAAGAAAGCCGCAAACACTGGCGATATCCGCCTCTTCTACGATATCTCACGACGCCTGAGTGGACCAAGGATAATTCCGAAGATGCCTGTGAAGGATGCGACGGGGCAGTTACTAACCGACCCTACTGACCAGTTGAAACGTTGGTTTGAACACTTCGAACAACTTCCACAAGTTACGAAGTTCAACCAACCATCAACATCTCGCGTCAACTCTGAGGCCCCATAATTGCAGGAGGCGAGCCTTCATGTTACTGTGCATTGTTTTCAAAGTCCCAGTGCAAAGTTATCCAAACCCGGATTAAGGAGAAGATCGACGCAACTTTAGCGGTAGCAGCAGGCGGGATTCAGAGCCGGAAGATCTTGTGTGGACCATATTGTCACACTCCGAATCATTCTGGAGTAGGTCAATGAATTGCAAGAGTCCTTCTATTTGGTATTCATTGACTACGAAAAAGCTTTCGACAGACTCAACCGCGAAAATTTGTGAGGAGCCTTGAGACGCAAAGGAGTCCCGGATAAAATCGTCAACATTATCAAAGCGCAGTACGAGGTTTGCACATGCAGAGTCCTGCATAACGGAGCCCAGTCCGAGCCCATACGGGTAGTCGCCGGTGTGAGGCAAGGATGTATATTATCACTTCTACTGTTCCTCACCGTAATTGACGAGACCATAGTTCAGAGCTGTTCTGATTACGTTTGGCAAGTGGATTCATGTTTTGCGACCCAGCCGCCAGCAAAGGGTTAACTATGTTGTATCACAATTCAATAACTGTGACTCATCACAGCCTAACAAGATGAAAGCCGGATTTGAAAATAAAACACTCGCCAACCCTCTCTCCCTGCAAGCCTCTCCAACGCTTCTGATTCAATTTATTTCACTTCCTCCGCCGGGAAAGCCATCTCGATACTGAAACGCCACTCAAAGATCTTCGGCGATGCTTTCTCCAGGTCATCCAACGCACATCCGTCTCACCACAGATGGCATTCCTCTCGGTATCAAATTACTCGAAATACATCAATGTTCTCGTGTTCTCGCTCGATTGCCTCAAATTTCGTGTTCAAGTACGAACATGTCTTGCACTACAGATGGCCCACTTTCATCCACAACACCTTGAAGATGCCTTTCACCGAACGCGCAGAACCCACCGAGCCAAGCCGAGCTTATCTCTAATCGAAGCATGCAAACTCTGTGATGTTCTGAAGAGTCAAATGAAATGAAAAAAGAGAAGCAAAGGAAAACGACTCCACCGAGAAAATTCAATGAAACTGCCCTCCCCGCCACTCGAATCATCAGCCTTCGCAACATCAAACCGCCATCCTCCGCCATCGTCGTCAATGAATATGGAAGTGGAATTGATGTTAAAAGCATTTTCCACTTGATTTTTCTTGCCCTGCCGTCGTCGCATCCAAGAAATCATCCCACCTGGGTTTTCCTGGAGGACACTGAAGATGCACTTTCTTTCGAATCGATGATTTTTCCTTTTTGCTGATTTCAATATTTCGATCTCTTCGGTTCGGTCCGACCCTCCCCGTGGAGGAGGGAAACGCTTTCAGTGGGACGCGTTTCCTCATCATAAATATGGATGTTTTGCTGCTGTGTTTCGCTTCTCTGTTTGCTTCCGGGTTTTTTTTTATTTTCTTCGCTCGCGAGCGCATCATCCCATTACTGATGCAGTTTTTTTTTTTGCTCCTGTTGCAACGACGAAATGAAAGAAACAAATGGAAACGGATGCACCTGGGTTTCAATCGTTCGGTAGGGATGCTGTGTATGTTTTGTTAGCCGTTCTTTCAGTAAACAACGGAATGCATTGTCATTGTTGATTCTGGTTGGATATAGTTTGATTGCATTTTCTTGATGACCTGGGATTACGAAAAAAAAAAGCTTCAGCTGTCGACCTTTTACATCGTGGTAGAATGTGGTTCGTTCATTCTTTGAAAATTGAACAGGAACTTCCGAACAGGTTTGGGTTTGCTAAGGACTGTACCGAACATATGTTATCCCCATATGTTTTTATCAAATCATAAATTATTAAAAAAAAAGTTTTATTCAAACGAACGATTAGACCTTTATAAAAGAGATATAATCTGAGCACTGCGAAGACCGGATGTAGTTGCTAATTTCTGTTTAATTGAGGAGAAGACAGTTCCAAAACTGCGAAATTGTCTGTATAAAAAAATTGAAATGACTTCAGACATTTGGAATTGATCCATGGAACTGGAATGCGATTGATCTACCCAAATGGAGGATAGGTGACCATTCGTGTCAACCCCACAGAACCGTCATCTATGCAAATTCACAGAACCTTTAATATTTTCTAAACAACTTCAACAATAACTGTTATGTTCGTATTCTCCGTGCGTGCGATTATGATGTACAAGGAAACATTCGCTCATCACCATGAGGCCCCAAAAGTGGGCAGTAATGTTTGTTAGAATGAAAGATATGAAGAGAAAGTGCTGCAAGTTCCATCAGTGTACGGAAGGTTGTGAAAATTGAATAAAAGTATCGAAAACTGAGCGAAGGGCTTGGGTATAGTAGTTCAAGAACCAAGCGATGTATTCTTTGCCTCAAATTCCACTGTGGGTAGGTCAAGGCACGGACGAATCCGCCACATTGACAGCCAAAAAATGCTTTACGAGCACGATCAGACGCGCATTGTTTGCCTGTCAAGGTGGCGGATTCGTCTGTGCTTGACCTACCCCACAGTGGAATTTGAGGCAAAGAATGCATCCTTGGTTCTAGTACTACTATACTCAAGCCCTTCGCTCAATCTTTCACATTCCCTCATAGATTCCGGTTGACTGTCCACTCCATTGTCCAATTGAAACTTCAATGATGCCCTGATGCACCCTCCCCACCCAGTATAATGAAATATAATTTGTTTCAGCCATTGTATAATTCAAATATAAAACATATAAAGAGGTAATAAATATTTATACCGTGAATGTTATTTGATTTGGAAAATGGGTAGCCTGTACTGCATAATGTTTAAAAAATGTTGCTGCAAGTTTTATGGCTGAAACAGTTGATTTCAGAACCTTTTAACATAATCTAATCAGAATAGTAATTTTTATAATGCTGGTCAATGGTTGTTAATGTTGTAGCTTTCAAGTAATACCTTCAACTGTCAAGCATGTGAAGATGAATTATAATGCAACCAGGACACCAAATTGAACTTTTGGTAATAATTACGAATGTCAGCCGTAGGTTCAGTCGATGCCTAAAATATTGAAGGGACTATATACATCATAATAAAAAGAGAATGGAAAGGGGATTTAACGATGATTGGACATCTATATAAATAAAAATGAGTTGGGGTTTCCTTTGTCACGATTTAACTCGCGAGCGGAAGGACCGATCAGCGTGAAATTTTGTATGCAGAGATTTTTAGAGCCGGAAAATAATCTTATGATGGTCTGAGACCCCTCCTTACACTGGAAGGGGGGGCTTCGATACAAATGAAACACAAATTTCTACACAACTCGAGAACTAATCAATCAAAAGAAACCAAATTTAGCATGTGTGAGTTTTTGAAGGCATAAAATGTTTCTATGTTGGTTTGAGACCCCTTCCCATCCTAAAGGGGGGGGGGGGGGTTAAGGTCTCCGATACAAATGAAATACACTATTCTGCATGACTCGAGAGCTAATCAAGCAAATGGAACCAAATTTAGTATGTGGTGGTTTTTGAAGACAAAAAAAATTTCTGTGTTGATTTGAGACCCCTCCCCTTTCCGAAAGGGGGGGGGGGACCTATTCCAATGAAACGCAAATCCTTGCATAACTCGAGAACTAGTAAGAGAAATGGAACCAAATTTAGCATGTGGAAGTTTTTGAAGGAGGGAAATGTTTCTATGGTGATTTGAGACTCTTCCGTCATATGAGGAGGAAGGGGGGAGGGGGTGCTCTCAAACAAATGGAATCCAAATTTCTGCATAACTCGAGAAATAATCAAGCAAATGGAACCAAATTTGGAATGGACGAGTTTTTTATGGCATGAAATGTTTTTATGGTGGTTCAAAGCCCCTCCTCCCTCTACAAAGGGGGTTCTCATATAAATGAAACAAATTTCAACCAAACATGAGAACTATACCTACTGCTTTGCAAATTTGTATTCAGTGGTTTTTGGGTCCGGGAAAGCATCTTATGATAGTTCGAGAGCCCTCCCGCTTCTAGAAAGGGTGGGATCCCATGCAAATGAAAAACAAATTCCTGCATAACTCGAGAACTAATCAAGCAAATGGAACCAAAATTGGTATGGGTGAGTTTTTGAAGGCATGAAATGTTTTTGTGGTAATTTAAGACCTCTCCTCACTCTGAAAAGGGGGGCTACCATACATATGAAACACAAATTTAAACCAAACATGAGAACTATCCCTACCGCTATGCAAATTTGTATGCAGGGGGTTTTGGGTCCGGAAAAGGATCTTATTATAGTTCGACACCCCTCCCGCCTTTAGAAAGGGGGCTCCCATGCAAATGAAAAACTATTTTCTACATAATTCAAGAACTAATCAAACAAATGGAATCAAATATGGCATATGGAAGTTTTGTAGGCAAGAAATGTTTCTACGGTGGTTTGAGACCCCAAGCAAAAGAAACCAAATTTAGCATGTGTGAGGTTTTAAAGGCAAGAAAGGTTTCTATGATGGTTTCAGATTCCTCTTCGCCCTGAAAGGGGGGGCTCCTATACAAATGAAATACAATATTCTGTATAACTCGAGAACTAATCAAGCAAATTGAACCAAATCTGGCATGTGGAGGTTTTTGTAGATGAATACTGTTTCAATGCTAATTTGAGACCCCTCCCTTCTCTGAAAAGGGGGGGGGGCTCTTATAGAAAGGAAACACAAATTTATGCATAACTCGAGAACTAATCAAGAAAATGGAACCAAATTTGACATATGGAGGTTTTTGAAGGAGAGAAATGTTTTTATGGTCATTGAGACTCTTCCGCCTTCTGAAGGGGGAGGGGGCTCTCAAACAAAGGAAACACAAATTTCTGCATAACTCGAGAACTAATAAAGCAAAAGGAATCAAATTTGGCATGTGGATTTTTTTGAAGGTCAGACATATTTCTATGGTGGTTTGAGACCCCTTTGCCCTCTGAAAGGGGGAGGGGGGCTTTTATGCAAATGAAACTTAATTTTCTGCATAACTCGAGAACTATTCAAGTTAATGAAACCACATTTGGCATGTGGGGGTTATTGGAAACAGGATTTTTATTTATATTAAAATGGATTTCTGTCTGACTGTCTGTCTGACCGATTGGAGTGAAAATATGTATGCAGGTATTTTTGGGGCTGGGGAAGGTTCTTATGATTGTTTGAGACCGCTTTCCCCTTCCGGCTCGCATACAAATGAAACACAAATTTCTGCATAGCTTGAGAACTAATCAAGCAAATGGAATCAAAAATGGTATGCGGGGTTTTTTGAATGCAAGAAATGCTTCTATGGTGAATTCAAACACAAATTTCAACCAACCCTGAGAATTATCCAGGTAACTTAGCCACAAGCTGTGTATTGTCTAGGTAAGAAGAATGTTCTGATAGAAGTTTGAACTCCTTATTACTCAAAAATAAAACTCATTAAAAAAAGCTTCAGTTCTATGTAAGGTTCATTCATTTAGTTGCAGGCGTAACAACGCTCGCACCGGGATCAGCTAGTCTCAAATAATATTAATCCATCCAATATATCACATAACATAGCGATTGATTGAGTGGATTGGAGATAATGATATCTTTGGGTGAATTTGGGTATAGCACCAAATCTCCCCTGGTTGGTGCTAAACCAATGAGCCAGAACATCAATAGAAGCATAAAGTTGCCAGAAGACACGAAATGCAGCTATGCACTCTTACTTTTACCAAATCCCTCAATCGCAATTTTAAATGCATTCGCATAGATTGTTCTTAAGAAGCTTCTACAGGATTGATACAATTGTAAGAATTGAAAGTTTACGAAAAAAAAAGTTTGCTTCGAGCATCGGCTGTGAAAGGTTGTGTCGATGCTTTCTTACGCACTATTTTGCTATCTGTCATGGCGTGTTTCGTATTGTTTGGTTTTCTATAATTCGGCGATGTGAGTGATCGAGTGAGCACAGAAAAATAATCAACAAAAATGCTTCCTGGTGAGATGTGAGGGTTCACCGGGCTGGTGGTCCGGTGGTGAGAATCACAATTAATTGTGATCAATAATATTGGTTTACCATGCTCGCCGTACCACCATATACTGGAGCAAGTAAACCACTATCCCATTGTTTGATTGGCTCCAATAGCACTGTTTGTATAAACAGGTTCAAATCAGAAATAGGTATTAGTATTACAAAATTAGAGGTAGGTTTTATCAAGGATATAACCGCAAGTTTAACGTAGGATTGCGTTGATATTTTCCTTCTTATGAAATTTCCTTGCCTTATTTGACCTGCATTTGGGCGAGGCAGGCGCTGGTTATTGCTTTAGTTTGAGATCACCAGTTTTTTTCACATTGAGAATATATGCTAGTCCCAAGCATCATCTGGTGGTTCTTTGTGTAAGAACAGCTCATCTGGCAACAACGGAGTAGCAGCCTCGTGTGGTCAATCATGTGTATTATCTTACTCATGCTCAAAGCAACGGATACAATCTTTGATAAAATAAAATAGCTGCAATTTTTCGCTCTGATTAGCATGCTGTCTTGGCTCTGAAATTCGGATATGAGTCTTTTTGTCTCGCCCGTAGATTATCATAGCATGTGCTTCATTAAAATCTCTTGGATACGGAAACAATATTATAAAATACTGAATTGGCCCATATTACGAATAGTTAAAATAAACATTTTCCGTTGATACACTTTTTAACTATGAATTATGTTTCTTAATCAAGTATTATTTGGCTTCCGAAAGCCGAAAGTACTAAAAATTGAACTGAGCATAGCTTTTTCAACTTTCAGCTAGCCGGGAAAAAAGCAATCAATTCTTTAATTGTTATGTTATATATTCTTCGTGCGTGGAGAAACGAGTTTGATGTGAACTTGAGTGATCTCAGGCGTTGCGAATCAAAAACAAACCCAAAAAGAAGAGAGTTCCTCTCCCATGTGCGCATCAAAACAGAGTGCACACAATATATCGCTAGAATAACTATCACAAGCCATCAGTGGTACATGAGCACTTTCCATACGTCATCTTTTGCCTGTTGAGGTGGGATGTTAGGCAAAAGATGAAGTCTGGTTCGAGTACCACTGGACACATGCCCTTTTGCTCAACTTTTCAAACATCTGTTTGATTTCCTACCTGCCGTACACTGACGGAACTTTCAATATTTTCTCTTCATATCTTTCATTCTAGCCAAAAACATTTATGTGCACTCTTGGTGCCTCATGGTGATGAGCGAACATCTACTTCTACATTACAATTCTTGTCTAATAGTTTACATTGCAGCTTAGAGATATTTGTTTGGATACGTTAGGTTAGCAAGGTAGGGTTCTCGATAAAAGGGAAAAGAGTGTTATAAAAATTTGAGTCTTTACTATTTAAAAAAAAATCACATTAATGTCCACTTTTTGCACTTTTTTACTACATCTTGTAACAAAATCGAGGCAATTTAGCGCTTTCGCACTGAGGCAATGGGGCAATCTATCATACATTAACACTAAATAATAGAAAGTTGAAGCAAACATCAAAATTCTAAAAATTAATTCAAAAGTTAGGAGGGGGAGGGCAGCGGCTTCCTTCTTCCCCCCCCCTTCCCCTTGGCTACACCTATGCAATAGATGACAAATACCGCCAGCTAAGGGTTGCGTACTTAGCTGGAAGTGCAGCCTAGATTGAGAAGGTGCGTGCCGAGCGTCTGTCCACCAAGGTGGTGCGGCTCAAACAGCGTCTGTCCTGGCAACCAGCGGTTGAGCAAGAAACGCTATCAACTGTACATTAGGTGGCATTCGCACCCAGGCTACGGAAGGTGGTAAGGAAATCTTATCCTGCCACGAAAAATGGAAGTATTCTTTATACGGTATATAATTTCAGATCATCCATGGAGTTCTCAAGTATTGTATAGTAATCTTAAATTATTTTTTCCTTTGTGGCAATAATAATACAGGTCTGTCTATAATTGCAGGAGGACCACAATCAGCAGACATGCAGGCAGTTCAGCTATAATTTTTGTTATCATTTTATATTGTTAAATCCCTTCGCAATATTTGTTATGCTATTTTAGTTTCACATTTATGAAGTTTTAGCCCACCTAACCCACGTCATGTTGAGATAGGCTGATTTTTAACGTTTGTTTTTAGAAGGGATTATACGACGGATTATACAGTTTATTTTTCCTTCTTTATCCAAACAAATTCAATGATTTAAAAACTAAAATTGTTTATGATCCTTCCTTTTCCATTGCACAGAAATAAAGAATTATTGATGGGCCTAGAAGAAATCAAGAGTTATCGGAGAATTCAAATTTCCTTCCTTTTTTTCTCTTTCTTTTTTTGTGGATTTGTTAAGTTTCCCTCTTTGGGCAGTAATCATAATCTATATAAATAAAAATGAGTTGAGGTTTCCTTTGTCACGATTTAACTCGCGAGCGGAAGGACCGGTCGGTGTGAAATTTTGAATGCAGGGATTTTTGGGGCCGGAGAATATTTCTATGATGGTTCATGGAAATATTCTCCGCTTCACTGGAAAGGGGGGCTCCCATACAAATGAAACACAATATTCTGCATAACTCGGTAACTAATCAAGCAAATGGAACCAAATTTAGTATGTGGTGGTTTTTGAAGACAAAAAATTGTTCTGTGTTGATTTGAGACCCCTCCTCTTTCTGAAAGGGGGGAACCTATTCAAATGAAACGCAAATCCTTGCAT
>JASCZW010020315.1:0-12442 GCA_034211315.2 Aedes japonicus | reverse complement strand
TGTAGTATACAGAGTTTGTGTGAAGGAAATGTTAAGATGCTTTGTAGAATTTTAAGAGTAATAATTTACCTTTCGATTGGATAAAATTATCATTCGATTTGAGTATAATCAACTTAGCGTGAAGGAAATAATACTTGTAGTATGCTTTGCGAAATTCTCTTCACTTCGTAAGAATAAACAAAATCAACGCCATCCCATGTCAATGCGTTGCGTTGGTTTTGTTTATTCTTACGAAGTGAAGAGAATTTCGCAAAGCATACTACAAGTATTATTTCCTTTCACGCTAAGTTGATTATACTCAAATCGAATGATAATTTTATGCAATCGAAAGGTAAATTATTACTCTTAAAATTCTACAAAGCATCTTAACATTTCCTTCACACAAACTCTGTATACTACACGGTTCATTGTTCATGGTGTCGTTATCACAAATCCTGAATTGGTAGGAACAAATGCAGAATCTGTAGACGAATGAATTCTTCACTGAACCGCACGGAAGAATCTTGGTGATAAACTAACACCATTGGCACTGGTATAGAAGAATTCTATCGGGGGAGGTTTTTAAAAAACATATCTTAAGAAATGGATCGGTTTGTATTGAAAGTTCTTACCTTTCAGGTCCGTACAGGAAATTTGCCTTATGTGGTTAGAATGGGTGCAACTGCCGGACAAATTAAATTCAAAATCTGTGGGACCTGCATGTGAAGGAGTTGAAGGAATATGAGAGTTCTCATATATAACCTCTTGTGCACTCAAGCTGAATTCTGTCCCGCCGATAAAACCAGCTGTATCCGTTGTCACTTCTAAAAATTATTATCGCGATAAGAGCATACTAACATACCGTTAACAGCTACAGATTTAATAAATTCTCGGCACTTTTTGACGTTTTCCGATTGGAATTTGTTTTCTTCAACGCGAAGCAAAAATAATCTCGATGATTATCCTTAGCAACCTATCGACGGCGTAACAACAATCAATGGAAATCAACAACATTATGTCCACGGCGTAATTCCAATTTGAAATTTTAATGGGCGACAACATGTGGCGAAATTACTTCTGCTTAGTGATTAGGGCGTAATAGTTATTTCCAAGTTTTGATAAAAAAAAAAGTTATATTTACGCATAAAATCCGTAAATATATGCTTCAAGCTCAAGTCCATGTAAGTATATGATGATTAGAATAGTGTTTGCTTGAAATATTAAACTATTTGCCAGAATTTGATGCTAACTGAAAAAAGAGGCGGAACAGCTGAATAACTAGAGCAATGTGTGATCCGGAAGAGCGCCATAAACTATTTTTCATGTTTAAGGAGGTGCCTAATTGATTTTAATGTCATTATCAAGGTAAATGAGTTGTTCTGAAATTGTTCAATCAAAGTATAATACAATAAGGTTTGTTTACATTTTGGCTCTTCCGCCCTTTTCAAATGTTAGTCTAGAATTTTCTTTGGTCAAATCACAGCGAAAAAAATATACGTCAAACGTGTTGAACGGCATAGCCTACTTTCCACAGGAAAAGAACAACGGAGTGGTTGAAATTTCATCTAACTGGAAATGTCTGTTCAGATGCGACATGTACAGCCAAATTTAAGTACCTCGAGCCTTTGGAATAAATGAATTTTGTAGTAGTGAACTCAGAGTGAGTTGTATCTTAAAATTTATGAATAATAATAATAAACGGCCTAGAATTTTTCAAAACATCGAATCTAAAAAACCAAAATATCTTGCTTTCTCATATTTTGTGATTGAAAAACGACACAGATTTAGTCATATGTATGGAAGTGAAAGGAAAGTTGACATTTATATATAAAACTTGAAATTGCAATCTCTTTTGCGTTAGATTTTTGTGTATGCGATGTTTATAAAACATAAGCTCACCCCCATCGTTTGTCAGCATCGATAATTAGCGATTTTCAATTTTTCTTACCATTGAAACAACTTACTTTCTTACCATTGAAACAACTTAAAACCACTCCGGTGGATGATGAAAGAAATGAAGGACAACCGATAAATCATAAGAGCATCCTAGAAGTAAGCAGTTTTTCCGAAAATACAAGTTTTCTCAGCGATCAGAGTACTCAGAGCGAACTCAATCCAACCACGGATCAGAGTATGCGGCCAGTATCGATGAAACGAATGGCAAGTGATTCAATGTTGACCACATTAATTGACCGGGAGAACAACAAGGAAAACAGTACTTTGGCTAACGACACGATTTCCAACGCTGCCTCATCCACCCCGTTTGTCAAAAAGGGTCGAAAGAAACCGAAGACAACCTCCAAGAACATGACTGTGTTCTCTCCGGTACCATTTGTGCTACTGAAACCATTGACGAGAGAAAATCTAAGTGAGCACAACATATCCTTGGAAAAAATTGTAAAAAAGCTAAAAAGGTTGTCAAGTATGAAGAACCGGATAGCTGTAGCGATCAGAACAGTATAGATTCCAATGATTCTGGCAGACCACGACGCAAAGCTGCTCCCAAAGTTCTGAAGGAACGGATGCTCAATATTAAATTGCGACGAACGTAAATTTTAAGCGAGTTTGTTTTTATTGGATTAGATGTAGTTTTAACAATTTAGTTTTAACATAGGTTTTTTGTTTTTGCTGCGTCGTTTTCGCGAACAAAAATCAAACAATAATTCGTTATTTAACTCTAACTAACAGTGAAATCATTAAATATGAGCGTGCTTTGGGAAAGACGTAGTGAATACAATCGATTCCCACCCGAAATGTGTGAGTGTCGGTAGTATTTCCATTTTTTTTGGTTTTTTTGTGCTTCGCCCTGCACCCGGAAGAAGAGTTACATCAGCTTAGTCTTGTTTATTAGTGGTAGTATTGTGAAATCCGGACATAAATGAAAAAGTTTGAGTGTTTTTCCGCTTTGTCGCGAGTGAATCGATAATAATTTGCAGTTTTGAAATTCGTTATAGAGTCGCCTCATAGCGGGGATTTGATATTGGCAGTGTGGAGTGAAAAAAAAAGAAGAAGGCCAGTGCATGTAGAAAACGGCCATTTGCTTGTCAGAAGCAGCAAACGAAGACAATGCGCATGCGTGAAAGGCTGCCACATAATTTCAGAAGCGTTCACCACGTAGTTGTGCAGGTTGCATATCTATCGGGCGGTTTGTCGACGTCAATTTTTGCGTTTATTTCGTCACGAGTGCATGAAGCTAATTACGAATCAACGTCGAGAATTTTCATGTTTACGAATGAACAAGAGAGTGTAATTAAGGAAGCGGCCATGGGTGAGATGTATCTGACTATAACTCTATAACTCTATTTCTATAACTATATAACAATAACCTTATTTTTAAATAATACCAAATACGTGCCTGGTTTGGAAATTGAACATTTCCAAATCTGGAAGTGTGTTGCAGTGCCCTTATCCAATTGATATCGGTAATGTATACATGTGGGGCTTATTTTATGTGAAAGTAACTTCGGAATGGGTGTGACTCTCCAGACTTTCTGAAATGGGTTGCTGGATCAGCAGTAGAGCTATCACTATCCAGCTCTCGGATTAAAGCTGCTTCCAATGATCACTTGAGGGGTTGTTGTAAACAGATTTCTTCCATACCTGTCTAATCGCGATGCTTTCGTAATTGTTTATAGCACCTTGTTATACATATTTGTGCCTTTGTTTTGATTTGCTGTGTTATTTTGACAGAGTATTTGAGAGTGTGTTCATGTGAGTTCATTATAAGGGGTGCATTATTGAGCTTGGGACCGAGCTTGGGACGATGTTCTAGTACTGACTGAGCCAAGAAAAAAATCGTTTTTGTATGGGACCTACTGGTCTTAGAGTTAGTCTATGGTATTACTAAGTTTAATGAAGATTTTATTTCGAACAAAACAAAAAGGATTCGGTGTAGACGGAGCGAGTGTTAGCACCGTGAGAATAATGTACTTTTTAAAAACGACTAATTTATTCGTACACACTTAGAAAATTTTACAGTACTCGGTAATTCTTTACCGATCCTTCTACAACTGAACGTTCGGTAATCCAATTTAACGGATTTCGGTAAAATTTGATAAGTTCCTGTAATTTATTACCGAAATCCGGTAAATCGGATTAGCGAAAGTTCAGCTTTTGAAAGCTCGGTTAAATATTACCGAATACTGTAAAATTTTCTAAGTGTGTACTGAAATGTCTTTGCTATTCATTTGTATTGTGAGCATCATACTCATGAAATAACATTCCATCTGGTGTATAATGCATGTGTCGGGAAAAACATAGCTTCCTCAGCAACAGCCCTTTAAAAACAGAAAAGTTCAACGAACTGCAGCACCTAATAGAGCTGAAACCTGTAAACATGTTACATCCGTATGCGACCCGATGGCTCTCTTTAGAACAAGTTGTTAAGCGTGTTCTTGAAGCTGGAAATCTTAAAAGAATATTTCAGTTTTTGCGATACATTTCCGACCATACACAATCCTGGGTTTCTTTTGTAGAGACTATTGAAGCGCCAGAAGAGCTGCCTTGGATATGACAGGCTCTTCATCCATCGATCTCTTTGCACAACACCTGGCCAGGTCCTTATGATCAGCGAGGGATGGAAGGGATGTGTTGATTAGATGTCACAAAGTCAAACGTCCCCCACACTTGAATAACCCCCCCCCCCCCCCACACACACACACACATTAATACGCTTGGCGTGCAGCAGTGAATAATCGTATGGAGACCATACAGAAAAAGAAATTCTCAGTCCACTAATTTAACGCTCATTAATTACAGAAAAAAAAATACACTGTCTCTCCTAGACAAGATGTGCGCGTACTCACCGGATGAACAAAAATAGCATCTTATCTCAAACTTAACTCCTCCTGTTTAGTAAAAATGTCCTCCTCCGTAGCCATTCTTGACTCAACCGTTTTGCACCTGTCTCTGGTCACGTACCAGATCCATTGCCGACATGGCACTGGTGTAGACATCTTTCCATTGAACCACGTTCGACTCTGACCCGATCGCCGTTTCATACGGACCTCCTATTTCCGATTGGCAGGACATTTTCAGCTTGTTCTTCGTTCGGTTGCTTCCACTGCTTCTTTGCCATATCAGTCATTATCTTTCCACTGTTGAAAAGTATGGAAATATTCCCTTATGATTCTCATAGGATGTTTTCTTGTATCCAGTGCTTCAGATAAGTTCAACCGATATTCGCAGAATGTTTCCACTGCATAGAACATCCATGTCAATGCCACAAATTAACTGTTGCAGTTGGTGCCAAAAAATGGAACAGAATCACCGTCAAGTCTCAGATTAAGAGTTCCCACACAACTACACAAGAGCAAACAGAGCTGTTTTAGCCACTTCATAAGCGAATTCTTCCGGGTGAGAACTGTGACGCGATTCCTGTTCTAATCTAATCTAATCTAATCTCACACTAACGCAGCCAATTCTTGCAGGCATCCTGGAAAATGATGGTTTCTTGAATACATCATTTTTCTTGTCATCGGCCAGGCCAACTGCGTAGTATGTGCCGCAGAGAGGATTCCACTAAATAGAGCGATTCCAGAAAGAACTAAAATCGCTCTACTACTCTGAATCAAGAGAAGGAAGAAAGCGTGGACCTCCCGTACCAAACGCTTCCATGTAGAATTAAACAGTGTGATAATTTATACTTTATCGTTGGGAGCATAGATTCTAGAAAGGTTATTTTATGCTCCTTTAGCCTGTGGGTGAACTTTTGGCATTTCTAGACTAACATTTGAAAAGGGCGGTATTCCAAAATCACGAAACCGAGAAAACTGAAGTCCAAGAATGGAAAACGAAAATAAAATCCTATTTTCCATAGAAAGCTCAAATGAACCATTTATTTTGCTCGTATATTGTATAATAATGCAGTGCTTAACCTTTTCA
Organism: Aedes japonicus; assembly: GCA_034211315.2. Lineage (NCBI taxonomy): Eukaryota > Metazoa > Arthropoda > Insecta > Diptera > Culicidae > Aedes > Aedes japonicus. The sequence continues at coordinate 6,580 of JASCZW010020315.1, read as the reverse complement.
CACAAAATATGCAGAAGTATGTTTTATTGAGCTAAAAATTGATAAGACCCAAAATACGCCCTGCTTATTTTTAGAGTGTTATTACGCCTTAGGATTTTCGCCTGTTAAACTGCCGGCACTGGAAATACGCCGTTAAATAACGACATTCTGGCATCTTGTTTGTTATTACGCCTACGCTCTTCCGCCACATTAATCAAGTGGCGAGGAATTACGACCCAGTGTTACCATACCAAAACAGTTAATTTTACTAATTAGATGAGTCTAGGTACGACTAGGAAAATAAAAAGTAAGTGATTTGTATTGCGGATTCTTAATCATGTTTTTATAGTCATGGACATAGATAACGCAGTGGAATCAAAGCTGCGACATCGAATGAGGAGACCTGAGGGCTGGATGCATTTTGGTTTAGATGACCATGGAGGATTTTATACCTGTTCTGTGCGTTGAACGTAACGTCGCTAGTAGTGCAATGTATAGCGGATGTGATGCACTATACAGCGCACTACTAGCAACGACGTTAGGTTTAACGTACAGATCGGGAATAAATTCGAATATCGCTTGTCGATGATTACGGTTTTCAAATCAACAGATAATACTTTTGTATTGTCCTGCGTATATTTTCGTTTTGAATCCTAACTATATTTAAATTCAATTGCATGAAATAACATTAAATAATACCTTTAAAACTCAGTTAAGCTCGTAAAAAAATGATAGCATACAGTAAAGGATTTTTCAAATGTACCCAATAATTAGAAGATTTTAAATGTAGTAAACAATCAGAACCGGAGTATATTTCTCTTAAGTTCATAGCAAACGTATTCCTGTTCTCTATAGCTGCTACGTCAACTCGTATATTAGGAGTTTTGATGATCATAATTCAGATCGTCATCGAAATTTGCATCTTCGATCGCAGTCTTCACCTTCCGGCCACGCTTCGGAACAACCAGGCGCTTCAGCATCGCCTCATAATACATCTTATTCCCAACGAAGGCCATTGGCTTCTTAAGATCCATCAGTTTTTCATACGGCAGCGGAATAGGTTCAGATTCCAGTGGATGTAAAAACGGCAACGGTTTGTAGTATACAGAGTTTGTGTGAAGGAAATGTTAAGATGCTTTGTAGAATTTTAAGAGTAATAATTTACCTTTCGATTGGATAAAATTATCATTCGATTTGAGTATAATCAACTTAGCGTGAAGGAAATAATACTTGTAGTATGCTTTGCGAAATTCTCTTCACTTCGTAAGAATAAACAAAATCAACGCCATCCCATGTCAATGCGTTGCGTTGGTTTTGTTTATTCTTACGAAGTGAAGAGAATTTCGCAAAGCATACTACAAGTATTATTTCCTTCACGCTAAGTTGATTATACTCAAATCGAATGATAATTTTATCCAATCGAAAGGTAAATTATTACTCTTAAAATTCTACAAAGCATCTTAACATTTCCTTCACACAAACTCTGTATACTACACGGTTCATTGTTCATGGTGTCGTTATCACAAATCCTGAATTGGTAGGAACAAATGCAGAATCTGTAGACGAATGAATTCTTCACTGAACCGCACGGAAGAATCTTGGTGATAAACTAACACCATTGGCACTGGTATAGAAGAATTCTATCGGGGGAGGTTTTTAAAAAACATATCTTAAGAAATGGATCGGTTTGTATTGAAAGTTCTTACCTTTCAGGTCCGTACAGGAAATTTGCCTTATGTGGTTAGAATGGGTGCAACTGCCGGACAAATTAAATTCAAAATCTGTGGGACCTGCATGTGAAGGAGTTGAAGGAATATGAGAGTTCTCATATATAACCTCTTGTGCACTCAAGCTGAATTCTGTCCCGCCGATAAAACCAGCTGTATCCGTTGTCACTTCTAAAAATTATTATCGCGATAAGAGCATACTAACATACCGTTAACAGCTACAGATTTAATAAATTCTCGGCACTTTTTGACGTTTTCCGATTGGAATTTGTTTTCTTCAACGCGAAGCAAAAATAATCTCGATGATTATCCTTAGCAACCTATCGACGGCGTAACAACAATCAATGGAAATCAACAACATTATGTCCACGGCGTAATTCCAATTTGAAATTTTAATGGGCGACAACATGTGGCGAAATTACTTCTGCTTAGTGATTAGGGCGTAATAGTTATTTCCAAGTTTTGATAAAAAAAAAAGTTATATTTACGCATAAAATCCGTAAATATATGCTTCAAGCTCAAGTCCATGTAAGTATATGATGATTAGAATAGTGTTTGCTTGAAATATTAAACTATTTGCCAGAATTTGATGCTAACTGAAAAAAGAGGCGGAACAGCTGAATAACTAGAGCAATGTGTGATCCGGAAGAGCGCCATAAACTATTTTTCATGTTTAAGGAGGTGCCTAATTGATTTTAATGTCATTATCAAGGTAAATGAGTTGTTCTGAAATTGTTCAATCAAAGTATAATACAATAAGGTTTGTTTACATTTTGGCTCTTCCGCCCTTTTCAAATGTTAGTCTCGAAATGAAGTCCAACGGGTGAAATGGTAAGTGTGATCTAAGAACTGGTTGCGAAATTCTTTCGGCTGAAGTAGGTATATGATGCTTACCTGACAAAAAACTAATTGTAGAACAAACAGTGCTAGTGCAACTAGATTATCAAGCCCTTGTGTTTCACATTGGTCTAAAATAAAAAACGTGATCGGAGATTTTGGTGGCAAAGTTTATCTTTAGTATGTGGTGTCTTTGGAAGACTTTCATTGAATACAAAGGTGGAAGTTTTGACTCCGGGACCATAATCAACTCAGTAGTTAAACTGATTATTAACGAAAAATGTGTGGGTTCCGTATTAAGAAGGAGGTCCAGGTTCAGTTTTTCGAGCATTTTGCTTGATCGTTGAGATCGTTCCAGTTGGTTTATTAGAATCTTGTTTGTAACTTTAATAGAAAATCAATCATCCGATAGTAGACATTTTGAGCTTCAAGACACATTGAGAAGTTCATTGTGTTTTGGTTTATGGTGAACCTAGTTGCGTACCTTTTCTGTACAGAAAAACTAAACTTTGTTGCAAAAGATACAAATCAACAATACAAAAATCTGTCGTGTGCAAGGTTTAGTGATTGAAGTTTTTGTGCTTTGAAATACCTTAAAACGATTTTAGCTGAGTTTCCATAATGGAGCACCACAAGTGTGGTAAAGGTCATATCATATTGCTGATTTCGTCCGGATATGGATAGATACCGGTATTTTTCGGAAGCAAACAATCGGTTTTGGGAGGATTCAGTTGAACGTCAGTGAGCTGATAAGCTCCTCCGATTGTGTTCAAATCGGGATGAAGCTACGTGAATCTTCTAGCGATACTTAAACTAATATATTCGGTGGGTGTGGTACGTTGAGTGAAAAAAATTAAGATTTTATCCTGTTGTGCTTCACTGAGGTAAAGTGCAGATGCAGCATCATACATCCTCCAGTAAAACAGTGATTAGCATCAATATATGGCCGCAGGTTTGAAATTGGTTTTATTCGAACTACAGTGAAAGTAAAAACAACAGCAGGTGAACCGGATCTGAGAATGTGCACTTCTCAAAGAGTCAACCTACATTGTGAGGACGCTCTTTTCAAACTTGTTTCTGCTTGTTGAAAGCTTGTTTAATATTTTTCGATTCTTATTAAAACTTTAAACAGAAATTAATGAAAACAATGCACAAACAGAATGTTCGGATAAAACTTAGCAGATTTTGGCAGCATGAAATGGCGTTTCAATTTCAGAAGACCCATTTGACAAAGAAAGAATCGTAAGTTAACTATTGAGCATAAAAACATTGTTGAAGGGTTTATGCTTGAGAACACCATGCAATATAAGGTAAAACTTGTTGCAGTAAAATTATTTTCTTAACAAGTATTTATTTGTTGTAGTAAAGTTATCTTATATATCGAATATCGAAGATGTTTTGCCGCAGCAACTCATTTCAGCCCAAACAATAACAGAAGTGGGAGATGGTATGTTTGGCATATGGACGTTTGGCATATGAAACTTTGGCATATGGATGTTAGGCCGAATGGACGTTTGACCGAAAATTGTCTATTAGCATAAATGTATTGGAGAGAACAGGAAATAAGCATCTAAAAAGTATTTTCTAACGCATTAGATCTTAAAAAGGAAATAAGGCACCAAAAACATTTTCGAACATTAAAGCATCCGATCTTGTAGACTTATAACACTGATTTATCAATTTGTGCGCATTTGCAGTTATGAACATTCTTGTTAGTTCAACTACACAAATTCAGTAAAAACTATTTTATGTTGAAAAATGTAAAAATGATTGCCATTTGTCCATGTACAAAGTTGAATATGTTTTGATAAAATCGTGACTCGATTTAGGTGGAAATATGTTTATGTCATTGATTCTTATGCGTCCTGAAAGATATCTTCTTTTGATTCTACGCACATGGGGCTTCTATGACGATACCTATTCCTGTATTAGAAAGCAAACTTCTGAATTAAGCGCTTGCCCAGTTTATTGCTCTTGGTGAGATTGTTCCTTCTTTCAAACATGAGCAGTTTTTTGGAGTTTCCCTGATCAAAAAAATGTTGTTCCCATGTGGGCGACCCCGGCGTATTGGTTAACATCCATACCTCTCACGCCTAAGTCACGAGTTCGAATCTCACCCCCGGAAAAGTTACGAAAATGCCCAAAAGTGGTGTTTGACGGACTACGACGGGAGATGAACCAGCCCGAGGCTGAAAATCTCGATAATCAAGACAAAAAAAAAATGTTGTTCCCATGATTTATTGCATTTGATTTTAAGAAACTTTGAATTGACTGGTGAATTACATAAGAAACTAATATTTGATAATTTTGAGCTTTAATAAAATTGCATGTTTCTTATTTTACTTTTGAGACGTTGTTCGGAATCAAATGATTAAAAGATATTTTGCTATATGGCTTTGAACCCTTAAATTACTTGACATGGCATTTCACAGTAGAATCTGATTTTAAATTTCGCCTGTTCCCAAATGAGCTATTGAGCAATGGTTACAATAAACATTCTTAGAAAAATCTAGCCTCAGAACGACAGACGATTATCAAAACATGGTGAGAGATAATATGATCAAAGTAAAACAAATCAAATAGAACTAGTGTATGCGAATTTCCCAATTTGAATGAAGATTATACATAAATATACATTGACCTATTTTATTTAAATATCACAATCTCGATCGCCAAACGTCCACTCGGCCAAACGTCTTTATGTCAAACGTCCATACGGCCAAACATCCGTATGCCAAACGTCCGTATACCAAACATCTTTATGTAAAACGGGGTCTCATCACAGAAGTGGGATGACTTCTTGAAATATTTCTTCGGTTTTTGTAAGAAGCAGGAAGTAATTGACGGTCTTTCTAGTGGATTTTCATCGGTAGGCGACCCTCGGGAAGAATCAGAAGAGTCTTTGATTTATTAAACGATTTGCTTTCAAGGTGTCATTCAAATAATGTTTTTTTGCAGAATTTATCTTTATACCATCTTAAATTAAAGCACCTACTTAAGATTTCGAAATTTTAAGCGATTTCACTAACTTTCAGGTGGAAATGGTTGAACTTCATTTTATTCGCTGCCTATTTATCTCGCCCATTTGTGGAGTCCTAACAATGCGTTTTCTCTGGAGTAGATTCTGCCATATTCAGCGTCTTCGCCATCATCGATACATTTTACAATTGGGAGGAACCGTACGTTATGGCAAGCCGTGCACTGGTTGTGGGTTCTTATCACATCACCTCGTATCATTTCCTTTGTTTGATTAATTTTTCATCAGCCAGTCTGATATCAATTGTAGTCAGTGACTTTGGGATTTTCTGAGACGAAAAATTCTGACCACGTCTTCCTTCGGAAGAAAAATAAAGCCGTTGGTTCCCGGCCATGTGCTGATGGGTTCAACAGAACGATCCAGGTCGTCTCCTTGGTGTAAAGAGGGTGAAGGTCACGTAAATACGAATCAACAATAACAACAACAACCATTTCTTATCATTTCAAAAAGCGAGTAAAGGAGTTATAACCATGATACTTGAATTCTAGAACAGGAGTTATTGCTCTTGTCACAACCGTCAAATGACAACAAAAGTTCAACAAATGACCAATTCTTAAGAAATGATCAAAGACCGAAACATGCCAAAATGCTATGCTACCACAAAAAAATTATAGTCCGTTCATATTTAGGCATACACGCCAAATTTCAGTGCGATACCGCCCTTAGTTTTGTTTTGACAGCTGATTGTTGTTGACGTGTTTGGCATCATGTTGTATATGAATAAAAACTATTTTCGATCTCTCATAAAACATTATTTTTTGAGAGGCAAAACGGCGAAAGAAACAAAAGAAAAGTTGGATAAGTATTATGGGACCAATGTTCCGTTAGTTTACACCGTTATATATTGGTTCTGAGAGTTTCGTGGTGGCCGTAACTCCACTACCAATCAAGTCCGCAGCAGATGCCACAAAGATTAGTGCTGAGCGCACACGTCATATTTTGGCCAAGATTCTGCATATGAAAAAGTTATCCTGCCGCTGGGTGCCACACATGCTCACTC
>JASCZW010020314.1:0-12448 GCA_034211315.2 Aedes japonicus | reverse complement strand
GTAGCAGATATTTTCAAGCACACGAAACTGTCAAAGTTCGCAAAGAAATATCTGGTTTGACAAGCCATCTGTTCCTGTGGCTCGGAAGCAGCATTTTCATAGCTTCCGGGACTGTCAACCAAGAAATTTACGCGAAAGAGTGTTTGAATAAACGTCTGCTGCCAGTCCTGAAGAAACACGGTTGTTCCGTACTGTTTTGGCCGGATTTGGCATCTTGCCATTACGGTAAAAAGGCCATGGAGTGGTACGCCGCCAACAACGTGCAGGTGGTTCCCAAGGACAAGAACCCTCCCAACACGCCAGAGCTCCGCCCAATTGAGAAATACTGGGCTATTGTCAAGCGGAACCTCAAGAAGACCAAAAAAACTGCTAAGGACGAGCAGCAGTTCAAGGCATACTGGCTTTCTGCGGCGAAGAAGGTGGACAAGGTGGCTGTACAAAATCTGATGGCAGGGTCAAGCGTAAGGCCCGGCAATTAGGATTTGGAAAAGCGGAAGCCTAATTGAATATTTTTCCTGAATTTTATACTAATTGAACTTGAAAAAGAAATTTAATTTGATTTTTTAAATAAACGATTTCACCGATTTACACGCGTTTTCCCTTGACCAAATTTTGACCGTATCACCCTTTATGTCAAAATGGATTATAAAAAAGTCTCCGGATGACAATTTTACCTCCAACTGGTCGTGAGGATGTTCTTTTTAGGCATAAATATGTTTTTACTAATAAGTTTGCTCGGAAACTAATGATTAAGCAAGGAATCTGCAGTTGTGGCTTTAAAACCAAGGTTTTCATCACATCTCACGCAATGACGTCGAAAGTATACATTAAAAAGCGTCTGAAAAAGCGGATTTTACCCTTCATTCAGCAACACAGGACCAACGTTATGTTTTGGCCGGATCTAGCCAGCTGCCAGTACTCTAAGGAGGTACTAGAATTGTATGCTGCAAAGAAGTTAATTCTCCGAATTGCCATGAGTTCAGGCCGATCGAAACATATTGGGCAATTGTCAAGTGGAAAACTTCGAGGATGCGGTAAAGAAGTGGCAAATGCACAACAAATGCGATCAAAGTGGAATAAGTTCGCCGGTACAGTGTCACCAGCGACTGTGCAGATCATGATGGCATCGATCACAAGTAAACTGCGACAGTTTGTTCGAAACGGGAACTGTAATGATTTGTTCATATCCTTTGAAAGCCGAATAAATACCCTTTTGTTTGACGTTTTGATCAACCGTTTATGTTGTTTATTTCTTGAGTTATGATCACTTGAATGCGTTCAAATTTACTTTGAATCGGGCTTTACGGGGGCTATTCATAAACCACGTAGACTCTTGTGGGAGGAGGGGGTAGTTTGGCAAAAGTCTACGCTTCATACAAATATTTAAAAAATGTATGGAGGAAAGTCTACAAAGGGTGGGTTAGAGATGTTCACAAAATGAGTCTACGTGGTTTATGAACAGGCCCATGACACTTAGAAGCATGAGATAGGAACTTGTGAGGATTGGTGGTCAGTCGCACCCTTCTTCCAAGTTGTTCAATTTACCATTTCAAACCCATCATCGACTCAATATACCTTCTGCGCTGATAAGACTATTGCAGGAGAACGAGCCAATAAAAATTGCATGCTTATTAAAATCTATTTCTGTTGACTGTTCTTGAATGCTTCTAAAACAGCGGTCAATAACTCGTAGACATAAACTTTTATTCATGATTGATGGGCGTGCGCAGCTTTGAAAGTCGTGGAACTATAAATCACATCGCCTTTGTTTCTTCGCTAGTCAAACGTGGAATTTCTTTTTTGCTACTTTGAAAATATAAATATGTCTAAGCGCACCGTTAGGATTACAGCAAATCCTTTCGTAAATCCGTGCCATTAGAATCACTTTCGGTCTGATACAGTACGTCACGCATGAACGAAGCCACTACACTCTAGGTGGCCTCGTTCGCCGGAAGCATGTAGGAAGAAAGAAAACGAAACCTCAGATGATGAATGAGCTGAAAAATGATTGCCCTCAATGAACGATGAACATGATAGGGGAAAAAAGGGATTCAGCGCACATCCTTTTAATTGCTCCGTCAAAAGGAGAGTGAAACTCATAAATCACAACACAACACACCATCAACCATCTCGTTGGTCATCCCATTCTGCTAGTCATTTGGTTGGTTGGTGATTGACCGTTTGGAGTAGCTCTAGATGTGGGCAGTTCGGAATTCACCAGGATACAATCGTCATCATCATCATCATCGTTGGATTGGATGCGAGAATTATTGCTACGGTGGATCGACTCTTTCATCCCGCTACTTACTGATGTATTTTCCGCTTGGGCTCTCGATTTTTCCAAAAAAAAAAACCAAAATTCTCTCTTAGACCCATCAGTAAAAATTAGAGAAGAGTTGATTTCATAAGTCTAATTGTCACCTTCATTCAGTATTTCACTGATTATTGCATATTTCAACCTCCTGTGAAGAAGGATTTATAATTGATTAGCATAAATGCCGGCATTGTTCATTAGCATTTTATTAAACACTCATGCTCTTCATCATTTCATTCATCTTTCACTCCTCTCATTAATAATGAGTGTCCCGTTAGTCTTGTTAGGAATGCAAAATAGGTTGGTTAATTTGGCAAGCCTTAAACACCTCAAAATATGATTATCAATTTTCATATTCCTTCGCACTTCCACGTCGCCTTTCGCCACTTTCCGTTCATTTTCCAAACGGAAGCAGAGATCAGTATCGTCGGTATCGTTGCCTCCGCCATCATCATCCTTCTTATGGAGCAAAGCAGTTCCTACTGCAAAACAAAGGCAGCCTCGAAATTGCCTTCGCTGTATAAATCTCGGATTTGCATTTTTCAGCAAATTTGAATAAATTCAGTTCGCTTTGATGGGAGAGTTCCACATCAGGCCCAACGTAAACTTGCCCATATAGAATTCCGAAACCCGAGCGATGAAATTTACGATTGTGGAAATCGGATATCGCACCCTGTGCCGAGCAGCCAGTCGAGCATCGGATTCGAACGGTGTGAAATTTATCATCACACCACAACAAGCAGAAAATTCGATAAGCCATCATTTCGGAAGGCGTCGTCATCGTCGACGTCGTTCTGCGGCTAAAGTTTAAATCAGATTTGAATAAATTGGTAGTGTGGAGCGCAAATAATAAGCAAAATGAATGATAATGTTTTTGAAGAATATTAAATGCTGCGGAAAACCGGACTCCGGAATGGGAAAAAGGTAGTGGAGAGTTGGTCTTGGTGATGGCTTTTGTTGGTCGGTCCATTGGCTGTCTCTGGCAGAGCAGTTGTTTTTGCGCTCCATTAATATTAATCGGATTACAAATCCTTTGAGGAGTTTTCAATGACAAAACTTGCCATTTTCGGTGGTTGTTTCGTGCGACAATGGTCGGTGGCGTCTCCTGGATGTCCATCAGTCAGCCGGATGAATGTCGTTTTGAGTCATCGATGAATTTCTTCACCCTACCACATCCTCCCATTCCCCTTGGGTGGAGGCAGCGGTTCTGGGGTTCTTGGTAAAGAAGAAAATTTAATCATGTTTCGCAAAGGACTTTGAAAGTGATAGCATGGCGATGAGGAGCTTTCCGGGATTAGTGGCAGATGTCGATGTTTCTTGGTATAGTCTAGATGTATCGAGTGAAATGCTTTGAAATTTAAGATTATTGAACCAGAGTGCTAAGTAGATTATCGAAAATAGCATTCGATTTATTTTATGTGGTATTTTTCCGGGGAGTTTCCCTTGCGGGGTTCTGGTTTGGATTTAGTTTATATGTATACGTAATGCCTTATTGATCGCGATGGAATAGTATTAAGTTTAATGAGTATAGGTGATGGTGCCACTTTAAACATATCCTGTAATGAATTCGACGCTCTTTTCAATCGAATGCCTGACGGGTTTGGTTTGCTGGCTATTGGTATGGAAATTTCTTGCAGCACCTTTTTGGTGTTGGCTAGCATCCTTCTGCAACATTTAGCGATGCAAGTTGGATTATCTTAATTTGGGAGCGGCACGGAAGTTATTTAATGCCAGTTAATTTTATGTTTCTATATGTGTGTATTAATCGATTCGGAATATTTTCTTACAGTTGATTTGTACAGTTACAATAACAATTACATTTAAAATATTCAAAACCTCTTTGTTTGATGAAACATGCTCTCCACGAAAGAATTTTTTGAGGTGTGAGAACAGCAAGAAGTCAGAGGGATGTAAATCTGACGAATAGGGTGGATACTGTAACAATTTCTACCCCAATTCATGTGGTTCGTTGGGATATGATCTATCAATAAAATTCCTTTTACATTCAAAAAAAAAACTTACGCTAATACCTTCTTGGGAGATTCTTGGACACGAACTCGCTTCGGAGCCAAGCGCCTGGTTCACACCACTCCTTAGCCTCTTGTTTTGACTCGGTATAATGTTGGTAGACTCACGTCTCGCGTTGACGCAGAAAATCTTTTTTCTCGTTTAGAAATTGTTCCAAATGTTGCTCAGACAGTCGCATTCGAACGTGATTTTGTGGTGTTGTTAACAAATGCGGCACCTATTGTTCACGCAGTTTTATGAAACCCAAAACTTCTGCCAAAATATGCCATATTGTTCCATGCGAGATGCCTATGGTGCCAGCTATCACATCCACAGTCGATCGATGATCTTCCAAACTCATATCCGCTATGATTTCTGGTGTTGAAGCACTTTTTAGACGTCCTGAGCGTCGATCGACTTCAACGCTTGTACGACTCCTTTAATACTTTCATCATCTTTACATGGATCTCAGTAGCCGATAAACCTTCCAAAACAAAGAATTTAATTATTACATGATATTTGGATTTTTCCATTGTTAAAAAATACACTGACACGTCAAAATTCAAACGGATTGTAAAAAAAGAATGAATTTAAAGATCAAAATGAAATTTTGAATTCGTTCTTATGAAAGATGAAATATTAAAATGGCGATGAAATATAAGTTTTCCTACAGCTCCAAAGATGGCACTTTCAAAACGTTTTGACTATCCTATTATGCATGAAATAATGATGAAATTTAAAGTATTTGGACTTCTTCCGATAAAACTATAAAATAGGACTACACAAGCTGACATAATGGACTTCGTCCCGTCCAATATTTATTTATCGCATGCAAATGCTTAAAAATCGATTCACACAATAAATCGGTTTTCGATATTTACAACGTTTTTTTAACGGCGCACAATTCTGAAAAAAGACTTTCAAATTCACTTAAACTTAAACTTTCAAATTCTAACGTTTTCCAGTTAAGAAATAACGCGGAGTGATCTTCGACAAAGTTGTAGAACAAGTAATTTTAAGAAAAGTTGCTGAAGACACTAAGTTTCTAAAGCCTACAGTTGAAAAGATATAAATGGTTTTCTTTCTGCACTACCTTAAAACTGGTTTTTTGAGATAACTAGTACTTTGTTCAAATTTGACGATTTTAATATGTTCTAAAAATACAAAATACTTATTAAAATACACATTTTTGCTGAACACACCAATGCTCTCCAGTGTCTTCAGCAACTTTTCTTGAAATTATTTGTTCTACAACTTTGTCGAAAATCACAACGCGTTATTTCGTAGGTGGAAAGAGTTAGAATTTGAAAGTTTAGTTAAGCCCTTAAGAATGGTTAGGCGTGTTTTTAAAAAGATGCGGAATAATATTTTGAGCAACTCTTCTTTAGACACGTAGTCGATAAAATGATGACAAAAGTGATGAAAATGGTTTTGACCGTGTTTTTTCAGAATTGTGCCACTGTGCGGCGTGAATGTTCTTCATTGTTGTAGTCAATCTGTAATTGACTGTCAATTGTCATACTGAAGAACTTGGATATTTTTTGCCTCCAAAAAGTATGACAATCGGCAGTCATTTAAAATTGTTAGTTTTTTTTAGTTCCTCGAGATTATCGAGATTTTCAGCTCTAAGTTGGTTCATCTCCCGTCGTAGTCACTCAAATACCATTTGGGTATTTTATGTAACTTGTCCGGGGGTGAGACTCGAACTCGTGATTTTGGCGAGGGAGGTATGGATGTAAATCACTACGCCAGGGTCGCCCCCTATCTTTCATTTCAAATTGTTGATAAACTGTGATAAATTTTCCATTTTAAATAGTATATTATATTGGAATACTGGAGTCGTTTTTTGGTAGTTCCAACGCATGGAAATAGATTGATTTCTCTATTATGACTTGTATTGATTACGGTGCTGTAAGATATTATAAAGAACTTTTCCAAACATATGGTTGACATATGTACGGTTACAAAGTGTGTCTGCTATGAAGGTTTGGAATACCATGTCAAAACACAAGCTAATGAAGGGTTTTTCGGTTAAAATTTGTTAAAGTTTTTATCAATAAGCCAAATTCTTTTTCTTTTTCAAGTGCAGTTTATACAAAATACAGGAGAAATATTCAGCTAAGCTTCCTTTTTACCGAATGCGATTTGCCGGATCTTTTGTTTAACACCTGCCATAGGATTTTGTACAGTCTCCTTGTCCTCTTCATTCGCCGCAGAACGCCAGTTTGCCTTGAACTGTTACTCGCTCACAACAGCTTTTTGAGTCTTCTTAAGGTTCCGCTTGACGATGACCCAATATTGTTCGATTGGGCGGAGCTCTGGCGTGTTGGGAGGATTCTTGTCCTTGGGCACCACTTGAACGTTGTTGGCAGCATACCACTCCATGGCCTTTTGAATGCAGTAGACGTTTTTGTAGGCACTCGCTCAGATTAATTTACTGGTTGACGATTTCAATCTCAAAGTAAACGTTGCTCTTCAATCCGCAGGTACAGATGACCTGCCACATCAATGTTTATTCGCGAACTTTGACAGTTTAATGTGCTTGAAAGTATCTGCCACCTCTTTCCCGTCCGGTTGCCGTATAAAATTCCTGTCCAGGAAGCTGTTTAAAGTCTGCCTTGTCGTAAGTTTCATCGTCCTGTACCAAGCAATAAAAATAAAAAATTTAAAGAATTTGAGCATGTATGGGTGAAAACACATATTGCTGGTGAAACTCACATTTTCGCAACAATGTATTTTCCACCAGACCAAGCTTGTAAGTCTACATACGAAATCTTTTTTCAAGCAGCTTAAGAAATTGTAACCCAATTTCCTCCTGAATATAAAGTTCATGTATATGGCGATTTTAATCAGCGCAATGCAGATTTTATTCCGGACGCAGCAAATGAGAGTATTTTACTTCCTGTCGTTGGTGATAATGAAACGTTACAATATATTTTTGAAAAACTTGCGTTTTTAGGGCTTAACCAAATTAATCACGTGAAAAACCTGCAAAATTGTTACTTAGATTTTTTACTAACAAATACACATGAAGATTTCTGCGTAAGTGAATCTCTTTATCCCTTATGGAAAAATGAGGCGTTTTACACAGCCATCGAGTTTTCTGTGTTTGTGCATAAAATACATAATCCCAATGAATGTGTTTACGAGAACGTCTTTCATTACAACAAAGCCAACTATGACAATATTAAGTATAAATTGAGTAGGGCCAACTGGCAACAGGTTTTAAAAAGTCAGAAAAATGTTGATAGTGCAGTAGAGATATTTTATAAAATGTTATTGGAAACTATTCACGAAGAAGTCCCTCTGACGAGAAGACGACGAAACTATGCTTCTAAAAATCCAATTTGGTTTAATCAGCAAATTACTAATTTGAAGAATAGGAAACAAAAGGCTCACAAAATTTACAAAAATTACAATAATCAAGCTAATTTGGAAGAGTATTTGAATATCTGCAATCAACTTAATTTAGCTATTTCCTCTGCACTATCTGAGTATAACACAAAAACTGAAAATGAGATTAAGTCATGTCCGAAAAATTTCTTCAATTACGTTAAAACTAAGGTTAAATCGTGCAATTTCCCAACAAATATGACTTTGGACGAAAAAGTAGGAGATAACTCAGAAGATATTTGCAATCTATTTGCGAATTTTTTTTCAAGAGACTTACACAAAATTTTCCGACAATGATCGTGATTTTGAATATTTCTCATACTTTCCTGACTATCCAGGTAATATTGGTGTCAGTAACATTGTTGTTTAAGACATTCTCTCAGGTTTGAAACAGTTAGACGCTAATAAAGGCGCAGGACCTGATGGAATTTCACCAGTATTCATGAAAAACCTAGCAACTGAACTTACAACTCCTCTTTTCTGGCTGTTCAATATGTCATTGGATAGTGGTGAATTTCCGAAAGAATGGAAAAAGTCTTTCCTCATACCAATTTATAAATCTGGCAAAAAATCCGATACTCGGAATTATCGTGGTATTGCCATAATATCATGCATTCCAAAACTTTTCGAATCGATCATTAATAAAAATGTTTTTGACCAAATTCAAAATAGAATAACTAACGCACAACACGGTTTTTTCAAAGGCCGCTCAACTGCTACGAACTTACTGGAATTTGTTAATTACTCATTAAATGCAATGGATAAAGGAAATCACGTAATGGCTCTTTACACCGACTTCAGTAAAGCGTTTGATAGATTAGATATTCCAATGTTGATTTTCAAGCTTGAAAAAATGGGAATTGAGATGAGACTGCTCAATTGGATTGAATCGTATTCAACTGATCGTCAGCAAATTGTAAAGTTTAATAATAAAAAGTCTAACCCAATTCATGTCACGTCGGGGGTTCCTCAAGGCTCACACTTAGGACCTCTACTTTTCATTCTATA
The DNA here is from genome assembly GCA_034211315.2 of Aedes japonicus. Classification (NCBI taxonomy): domain Eukaryota; kingdom Metazoa; phylum Arthropoda; class Insecta; order Diptera; family Culicidae; genus Aedes; species Aedes japonicus. The sequence continues at coordinate 3,726 of JASCZW010020314.1, read as the reverse complement.
CATTAATGACATATCTCTTATCTTAAAAAATCTCAATGTACTTATATATGCTGATGAAATAAAGCTGTACTTAGAAATTAAGAACGATAATGAAATTAATGTTTTTCACAATGATATCCAAGTTTTTCATACGTGGTGCTGTAAAAGTCTATTGAAACTAAATGGTTAAAAATGTAATCTCATAACGTATAGCAGAAAACAAAGCACGCCAAACGTTCAAGTTATATTAGGAACAGAAAGTGTACAAAAATGTGATAAAATAAGAGATTTAGGTATTATTCTAGACTCAAAACTAACGTTTGTGGATCATTATAACATGAAGCAGGCACATAAAGCAGGCAATATGCTTAATTTTATAAAACGTTTCGGATACCACTTTTTAGATCCATATACAATAAATACGCTTTATGTTGCTTATGTCCGGTCAATATTAGAATATTGTAGTATTGTTTGGTCCTCTTAAATGAAAAAACATGAAGAAAGGATAGAGTCAATCCAAAAACAGTTTTTATTATATGCACTGCGTAGGCTAGGATGGACAGCATTACCTCTCCCAGCATATGAGGCACGTTGTATGCTGATTAATATTGAAACTTTAAAAGAACGTCGGGATTATGCTAAGGTCTTGTTTGTTATTGATTTGGTATCACAACGTATTGACTCAACTGATCTTTTGTCAAAGCTAAATTTATATGACCCCACTCAACAATTACGCAATCGTAACCTATTCGTAGTAGATCGTCATCGTACAAATTATGCTAAATTTGGACCGCTGAACCGCATGATGATTGTATATAATCAGCATTGTGAAATGATTGACTTTAATACACCTAGGACAAAATTGAAAAAATATTTCAACACTCTGCGAAGTAATAGAACATAGGCATTTAATTTTAGTATAAGAATGTATCCATGTAAGAATTATCCATGTTACAAAATGGTCTACTATTGTTTGACGTCAAATTAATAAATAATAAATAAATAGATCAACGAGGGGTTTTGTGATGTTTCCGCTGAGGAACAGATGGCGTTGCGATGTACTTTCGTTTTCACGAACATATGGTAGAAGGTTCGTGTTAAAACGGGTCATACCAATAATTTATTTATATACAAATAAAAATCCTATTTAAGAACTCACAAGAATCAAACTTCGTCAACATCGTCGGCTGACGTGTTTTGATTATCGTCACGATTTGGAGCCACCACTTTCTTGTAAGTCGACAGTCCAGTTCGTTTTTTAACTCTTTCCACGGTTGAAGGCACCAGTCCCAGCTTCTTTGTGACATCTCGAACGGAGAGGTTGGGGTACCGCTCGAAACAGCGGGCAACTCTTTTTATCGTCGCTGTGGCCCTCGGCTTTCGATTTCCCCAGATCCAGCTTTCCTGCCTGTCGACAAGCGTTCACTGAACACTTTTAATACGTTGGTAACCGTTGATTCAGCCACATTCAACAATTTCGTCAACTTGGCGTGAGAGTAGTTTGGATCTCTTACTTCTACGACATTTTGATAACTGAAGTGCTAATTTCAAAATCAAAATAGAGGCATGATGCTACACGCACGCATCTTCAAAAGAAGGTGTGCAATTTTTTTTAATTCACGGTGAAAGGAAATGCGTCAAGTTTTAGTTGACAAAATTTTGATCGAAACACTCTTTAAAATGATAAGTCGAAATTCATATCTTAACCGATTCAAAGAATCGTATGTTCGAAGAGCAGATGTAATAGTAGTTCGTAGAAATCGAAACGTGCGCGCAGGTACGATTAAAGAGTATTGGGAAGAGACAAAAAACCAATGCACCTATGTCATATTGTCGAAACTCTTACAGGATGAACCAGGACTAGTAACACCCGAATTTCTCCAAGCATCCCAGTTATACGTTCGTTGCCGATTGGATGAGAAAATACCCGTGAAATAAATTTTGGGGAATCTTCCGGAGAATTCTTTTGAAGTATCATTTTGAGTGTGCCACAGGAGTATCAGGGGATTTCTTAGAGCAATACTTGCCTGCTAAGCGGTGCTCGTACGGCCGCAGCGAAAATCAGCAAACCAGGTTTTGGCAGCCGTTTTCTTGCGTAGAAAATAGTATTTCTTTCAAACTCGAAACTCGAATTTCTCCATTTAAAAAAAAAAACTTGATGGTCGGTCTCTTCTTACTATTGTTACTAATGAATGCGTGGACAGAAATGGCTGAAATTTTGACAGCCGTTATTCAAGGAGTAAAGCTCATAGAAAATGGTTCACATTGGCGATTACCAACGCCATCTATAGGAAATTAAAGGGACTTTTAAGGCAACCTAGTATGTGGTTGACATCAATGTTTCACAATTATATCGCTGCCAAGTAAATTATCAGCTTTTAAGGAAGTTTACACTTTTAGCTGAAATCAGTTCATTATTTTGTTTGCATAACTGGTTGAATTGTTTTTAAGGTAAATCGTCAAGCTCAAACCGTTGTAGGGGTAAGTGGCAGGATGGGGTGGGGCTTATTGGAAAACAATAATCGGGCACATGTTTTCCCATGTGGAAAATGATCTTCAGATGACATACTAAAATTTCAGATTTGTTCGTTAAGGTTTAGAGGTACCGAAATGGGCCTAAGAGCAAAATGTCGAACGGTAGCAAATATCGACCAAAACAGATGCATTTAAAAGTTAAAACGTAATTTAGTGACCCAAAAATTGTGTCGGTTTTGGGGTATGAGCCTCAACAATGAATGTGTGTTTGCACTTACGCCAACATATTTGAACTATCGAAAGAAAAATGTCCAACAAAATAATTAATAATTTCAAACGTCGTTGCAATATTCTTTTGCAATGATAAATTCCCTCTATGCTTAGTTAAAATTGCTCATATTTTATTTCTTTTTATTTTTATAGTTTTAAGATTATCATTGTTATACTTACACGCAGGAATAAAAACCTGTTTAAAATACTGTTAAACAGGTACGTTACAGTTATAGTTGGAGCACCTAGATTAACATGAAATGTAAATATTGATAAACTTGGAACAAATAAATAGTAAAAAAAAAGGAACTATCGCAAGCACCACCTTTGCTGTACATATATAATGACAAAATTATATACTGAAAAAAAGTACTGAGAAAGAGACCGAGGATATGAGGGAGATTTAGAGAGAGAGAGAGAGATGAAGAGAGAGAGAGAGAGAAAGAAAGATTGATCTTATAATTGAGGGTACACATGGATCTTGAACATATTTAAACGTATTTATTTATTGATTAATATTGGAAGTGTCGAATACTGATTAACAATAGTACTTTTCTTCAAATTAGCAAAGTATTAATTATGAAAATTCTTAGTTTACAAAAAGCTTTTGGAAGTGGTTTTCGTTTTGAGTTATGTTACCATTATAATCTTGAATCAGTCTGATGGCTCTTTCTGCGTGATCGTTTACGACTTTCAAACTATCAACGATGTTTCTTCCAAGAATGTAGGTCTTATTTATGAACCATGAAGCCACAGGTACATTTAGGAAGCTTGAATTTATTCCAAGCTTGTCAAAAAAATGTGTTGTGTTGTGTTCTCAGTTCCCAAATGCGCTATGGAGATGTTCAACAGATCTCTGATTGGAACATCTCGCTTCCTCGCAGATTTTTTATTGCCGCGATCATCTTTAATCGAGCGTGCGAAGACCTGTCGTTCTATATCCAGGAAGGCCTTCATCGAAACTGGCGAGAACAACAAATTAAAAAGATTGTAATTACTTGA
>JASCZW010020313.1:0-12447 GCA_034211315.2 Aedes japonicus | reverse complement strand
GGCTAGACTAAAATTGGGAAACAGAAATAGAATCCATAATCATCGGGAAATATGCGGGAAAAAGGCGGGAATTTCAAAAGTCATCGGGAATTTTTGTCATATGAAAGGAACCATACTCACACCTTTTTCAAATGATTTGAGTAGCGTTTTTGTCATTTACTCGATCCACTGATCTCATTGATCAGCCTGTTCAAAGAGCATCTTCAGCGGTGGTCTATTTTAACATCTTTATAGTTGATTTGCATCAGCAAAACTAAAAAGAACCAGATAAAACAGACCAACTTTGTGTTCCCCGCACTGGTGTAGTATTGTTAAATCCACCAACACCTATCATCTTGTCAATCATACAATATCCAGAGATCAGAAGTTTTGTTTTTTTCAGAGACCGAGGATTTTTCGCATGGATTGGTTTGAGTGGCGGTGAGTGTGTGAATGCATGCATCTCATTTAAACGATATTAGATAGTGCTGATAGTGATAGATAGCGCCACACCAACCTATGACAAAAAGCACTTTCTAAGACGTTTCAACATACCACGGTATATGATCCTATACATTATGCAACAACTAGAGTCAACTGATGGCTTTTTCCAGCTGTTGCGATGCAGCTGGATATGTTGGCCTTAGTGTTATATAGGTGCACCGCAGCCTAACGGATGTTGGCGTATGTCCTCAGCTAGTTCTCTCGACGAAAACTTGGGGGTTGGTAACCCTGAGGAATTTTTGCAAATCTGTCCTTAAGACTTACGGCCCGCAGTATTTACGCCCACAATATCGGAAAAGGTTAAGTAACTGATGGACAAAAATTATCTCCCAAAAGTTCGAAAAAATCTTGTAAATTCAGTGCACTTAGAAACTCAGGGAACTTATCAGAAGCTCGGTATACTTTTTAGATTTGACTTAGACTTTCCCGATGTTTAGTTATTCTCCCTGGTGTCAAAGGAACATACCATAAAATCAGGGAACTTCCCAGAAATTAAGGGTTCTTCCTAGAAGTTCAGACAACTTTCCTGAAATTCAGATTGTTTCCTAGAAATTCAGGGAACTGTCCACAAATTCAAGGAGCTAACCACGAGTTCAGGGAAGTTTCCAAAAGTAAAGGGTTCTTCACAGAAGCTCAGGTAACTATCCAGAAATTCAAGGGGCTTCCAGAAGTTTATAAAACTAATCAGATTATTTTGGGTATTTTTTCAGAAGTTCATAGAACTACTCAAGATGTTCAGGGAACTTCCCAAAAATTCAAGGAGCTTTCCAGAAAATTAGAGAACTTCCAATAGAAAACAGTCAAGAAATTCAGGAAGCTTTTCAACAGTTTGCTGATCTTCCTAGAGGTTTCGTGAACTTCTTAGAATTTCATGAAACTTGCTAGACATATACAGAACTTCTTCTGAGTCCAGCGAACATGTAGGAGTTCAAGAAACTTCCTTGAAGTTCAGAGTTTCTCATGAATTCAAAAAACTTCTCAGAACTTCAGAAAATGCTCACAGAGATCATGGAACTCCCCCAAAGATCAGGAAACTCTCCAAAAGGTCAGCAAACATCTCAGACGTTCAGAAAACATCCCAGAAATTTAGAGATTTAGAAAAAGTTCAGGGAACTTTCCAGAAGCTCGAAATAACTCCCGAATGCTCAGGGGATTCAGCAATTCAGGAAATTTTCAGTAGTCCTGCGATCTTTCAAGAATTTCAGAAAACTTCCCCCAAGATCGGGGAACTTTCCAGAATTTCAGAAAACGTCCCAGATAAACAGTAAACTGGATTTTTTTAGCATTCGAAAAGTTTAGGAAACATTCAAAGGATTTTTCCATAAGTTTGGGGAGCTTCCTAGAACTTCAGTGATCTTTCCAGGTGATCGAGAAAATTTCCAATCGTTCTGAAAACATCCCAAAAGTTCAGGGTATTTAAGTTTTAAGAAGAACTTAAACTTCTTACTACTCGATAATTTTTCTAACCCAACCAAACTAGAATAAAGAAACCAACTACTTTTTAATCAATTTCATAGAATTTCCACCTATTCACAATCTTGGAGATCATTAAAAGTTCTTGTACGGCTTAACAACATCTCGGTAATTTCAACTTTCCCGAAATTCCACGGCTTCCAAGATTTTTTTTCAATTTCTCGTAAGTTATTTAAATATGTGTGATATTCTGCTTTTTATCACAGAATATGTACCTGCTGGAAGTTAAAACAACTTCTGGAAAGCAAAGTCCGATTTTCTAAGTTCCCGTCATTCCCAGAAAGTTGTTCCTATTCCATGGATGATCAGCAAACTTTTTGGAAGTTCATCCAAGTTTCCAGAAACGTTAATAATTTTTCGGCAATTCAATGAACTTTTCTAAAGTTCCACCATATCTCTTCTCGAAAGACAGCGAGCAAACTTCATGATTATCTGAAAACTTCCAATTATTTTATTCAACTGCCGAGAAGTTTAATCAACTTCTGGCATGTTCATTAAAGATATTTTCACCCCATCTTCATAGATATTCTGAAGTTCATTAAATTAAATTTTTAAAGAGGTCGTTCAGTAAGAAACTAAGAAGCTTATATAAGTTCTGAAATGATTCAAAATAGATCCGGTATAAAACAAAATTTACAAACACCAGCGATGCAACAAATAAATCCAAACCACGATTTGAACCACCGTTGAAGATGCCCTTAAAAGATCTGGCTACACGGCTGTAACCGATGAGGCCAGAAATGATCTTATCTTTCATGTGGTGGCAAATGTGTTTGAAGTTTGGCGAATTGCGTTTGTAAGGGTGTTAACACATGGTGAAAGAAGAATTTGGGCAGCTGTGCTCAATGCCGTCTGATGTTGTTTGCCGGATTCCAGAGAAAAGAAAATGGTTTGGACAAATTTTGGCTAGAACCAAGAAGGAGCTACCAAATTTGACAACATTTGTTGAAAATTGGCTCATCCTGTCGCACAAAAAGGCGTATTTTAAATCTGGTGGTATCTGGTGGTAAAATTTATGTTAACTCATCTTAACAGTCGGTAAAATGAGGCAAAAATGCGTGAAAAATTCGGGAAAAATGCTGGAATTTTTATATTAAGATTGTGTGGCCACCCTGAGTTTTATGATACCAGACACCGTGGCATTCTCGATTCCCATTTTTTTTCCGATGGCACGATGCGACAGATCCTTATTCTCAAAGTACTCGTGCAAAACTTGTTCGCGCACGCACTATTCTTTCGTCGCCATTTTGAAAACTTTTGCGCACTTGATGAAATCCACTCACAGAATGTAAACAATACACATTAAAGTATGTCTATGTCAAATTGCAATAAATTTTAATAAATTTTAGAGTAATTTTAGTGTGTACGGATTTTAAACGGTACCTCCGATATACCAATCAGTCGAAAGTGTCGCAATAATTATCGACTCACCCTTTCCCGAAATCATATTGTTAATTGTTACTAACCATAAGCAAACATCATTATGAAAAGAAACCAATCTATTGTTTCTACAATCCAGCGATATCATGAGACATTACAACACTTGGCACTTCTCCACTTAAGTAAGCTTTCGCGTTATTTAATACCTCTGAGCTTAAGTTTATGATTTGATAGTAGCACTTACCCCACTGTAAAACGTTATCCGAGCCATTATTTTTTCCCCCTCTAAAACAACGCTTACTTCCACGCACCAATAGCAATCCTTTTCCCCCACCTCTCCCCCACGCCGTTTCTTACAAGTACGGGATCACACACGCGTAACAAATGACGACCTATGCTCACGTGCGGTACACCCTCTTCGGAGGAGTCGCTATTATTTCAACAATACTATAAAGTAATCGAAATAATGGCTCCACTCTCGTAATGGTTTAACGCCTCCCGTACTCCCGGGGCAAGGATATTTGCCACGGCACCTTGACTGTACGCGCGCGCTGCCTTGAGATATACCCCACGGGAACCCAAGTCAAGTGGTTTCGCTCGGCCAGACTGTAGAATGCAGTCCATTATTGACTTCCCTCGAAAACGAGAGTCGGGGGGATTCCAAAGGATGAAAATGTGTGTACCGTTGCTAGTCCCACTGAAACAAAGAACCTTAGAACGGGGGTTTGTTTCAATCCGCATCTGCTCTGCTCTACTGTTGCACCACAGATGGAAAATGGATTTCCCCCGTCCGGAGGAGGAGGGGGGGGGGGACAATGTGCTCGCTCGAGTGGAAGGTGGAAAATAGTGCATAAATTGTTTTTAATGTCGTTCGGGTTAGCCACATGCAAACGTGTGTAATCCCTTTTTCCACAGGATATGCGGCGGGAAAGGAGAGGAAATTAAGTGTGTTTGAATGGTTCTTTGGTTGGTCGGTGGGCGGGTGGTGAGCTTTCTCAGGTTGTGGGTTCTTTTTTTTATGTAACTGCCTTGGCGTATGTTGAAAAGTTCATTTCCGTTGCAATAATAATATTAATTCTTTTTTTTTCTTTCTTTTCAGGCTACGTAAGAGAGACAAAGAAAGGTGAGTGTCGAAAGGAAATCTATCAAATTTATGACTGTAATTTGTTGTTTAGCCTATTGCTGTGAGATGATATGCAATGGAAAAGTAATTGTGTAGCACTTTTTTTCTGGAGACCGAGGACGAAAACCATGAATTCAGTAACTCTTATTTATTGGAACGATTTGGTCTCCACAATTGACAGCTGAATTTTGTTTGAAAATCCATGCTTCGGATTTTTCTGTGAAGCATCTATGGCCTTCCAGTTACTGAGCGGTGATAAACTCGCAATATGAACGTTTGTACTCCATCGTGCTCGGATTTAACCGTTCTCATCATCCTCCTAGCTGCTGGCTGTTGTTGGTTCCTATAGGCTGCGGTTGCGAATAAGACGTCCGTCGAACCGGCCGGCCGCCCAACCAACGTCGACGCGAACCAAACAAAGCATCGTCGGCGTCGCTTGCTTTGCTTGAACTGTTGTGTACAACAAACCCGCATGCACTCAGTTGTTGTATTGTAGTTTATTTTATTTGCTCTCGAGAAAAAGCTTTCCCATTTTCCATTGGTCGTACATTTCCAACCCGTTGAGTGCAGGACAAAAATACGAAGTCTAATGGACTCTTCTATTTACTCCTCGTTGTTTGCGCTGCTCTGGAGTTGTTGCTGTTGGTACGTATCTACGTAAACAACGACACAACCCAGCCGGCTCTTCCGTTGCCGAGAGGACTGTTTTGTCCTGTGGGCGTCGGCGTCGGCGTGATTCGGCGGAAGTGTCGAACGTGCTGCAACCACTGCATAGAATACACACCGTTCGACTGGGGGGCTCTAATTTTTTCTTTCCTGGAATACGAAATATATGCACTTTACCCTCAGTGAAAATGATGAATGCCATGGACTGACTGTGGGATGGTTGTTTGTTTGTTTGCTTATTTCTTTGAATGTGACAACTGACAAGGCGTTCAATTTATTTCTCCGGGATGGTCGTGTCGCTATTCGTCGTGCAGTCAATTTTGAACTAGGCGTTGAAGGGTCTTGAATATTATAAGGAAAAAGTTATCATTCTGTGTTGTCGTTATTTGCGCTGTATTTTTGAAATTAGTGCTGATCTGAACTTATTGTTGCAACTTAGCTCAAGTTTTGTTGTAACTTTCCACATTCCTATCCATGTGCTTGTTAAAATTAAAAAGCACTATTGTTTGTCATGATAAAGAAACAAATGAAAAGCAACTGATGAATGTCACCTTCGATCGTGATGCTTACCTATGTGGTCATTGTGTTTGTCTTGCTTCGCTTCGCTTGGATGGATCGATAGGTAATGTCACTTTAACTCATCCATGGGCATATGATAAATCTCTTTTCAACAACAAGATTTAACAATGATTGTTGAAATTTTTGGTAAAAATTAAGCAAGCATGTGGACCTAATGGGTGGTGCACAAACTCTATTGACAATCTGTTAACACTGGGTAGTTGGAATTTCCACCCTCCCTTTTCAGCCTGCTTCAATTGAGTGCCCTGATGGTCCCTTCCATTCTGCAGTATTAGCATATAGTATTTATACAGTTATGTATATACATATAAATATAAGAGAAAAATACTACAAGCATCCATATCCCTTTTAGATGATCTTCTTTGAGTTGATTCTGAAATGAAATGCTCGGTTACTGCACCACCAACTACCCATCCAGACATGGTTCTCTTACACCAAATTGTCCATCTGTCAACGAAAACGAGCTCGTTGAACACTTGGATTCCCAACAGCATATTGATGCGTCACAATCGATTGAATGAAGGATCAGCGCGTGCTACAGTGCGAAGCATTCGTTTAACAGCACTTCAAAAATATAACCGTTCGCTTTTTGTCTCGGTGCAAACAATCTTATCACGTATGCATGTGGTACTGAGATTATAACCAAACTCGGTCTCCCAGTGTTTCCCAGTTAGTCGTCTACTCAATGCGCCTTCACACATAAAATGGACAAAACCTAAGCCAGCTATAATCGGCATGAATTAAAGAATAAAGAGGTAATCCAATCTAAGGAAAATTTTAGAGAAAGAACGGTAATGGTTATCATCCTACGATGATAAGCTTCCTACTTGCAGAATATTCATGAGCTAGGCCACTTATTGCGAGCTCCTGGAAGATGTCTTGACTCCGTATTTGGAAGATTATCTGGATGATTCGGCTGTTTTCCAGCAGGATAATGCCTCAATCCAGGTTTCACGCCAATAAAGGGCATGGTTTGAGTCAAAGTAAATCAACGTTCTTGAATGGTCAGCCTGTAGTTCAGAATTCAGATGGTAACCCTATCGAGAACCTTTGGAAACAAATCGACGCACTAACAATCCAGAACCTTCAATGTCCAAGTGAATCTTTGAAATCATTGAGAACGGAGAAGGAGCTATCAAGTACTAAATAAACAACATTTGGGGCGGCTAAACGAATGCATCGCACTGTACATATATATACTGGAACGCGCTCGGAATCTACCTGGAATGATCATAATGGTTAATTAGTTAATCAGGACATGAAGGTAGAGTGAATCGTTGCTCTGACGTTGCTTTTGAACATTTGTGGTGTCACAGGTACACCGGCAATGGTAACATTTGCATTTGATCTCGAAAGTTTCAATCCCTTCACGACATTTCTAGTGATCAAATTGTGCATTGACCCAGAATCGAGCGAAATTTTGCAGCCGATCGAGTTTCATACACAATACATAACGTCTAAGGAAAATGGCTTCAACTTGGATCTATGGAACTAGAACTGAACCTATCGGTAAAAATAGGCTGCCTTTAAATTGTTCTCATATCGATATTTCATCGAGACAATACTTATGTATATTTTCAGGATAAAAATGGTGAAAGAATATTCGCCCCGAATTTCAAGCCATAGATCAAAATAGGAGCCATTTCTCCTAGTCGCTCGTTGATCAACTATTCTGAAGCTACAAGTAACGATAATAAAAGGAAGATCTCTTGCTATTTGGAAACATTCCCAATAAACTAAGAAATAAGTTCTTCTTTAACCCTCATCGCGATGCTCTAGCGGGCTTAATCCGTTTCTGAAACTAACAAATCACGTGCCAGTAGTAGCTTGTACTCGTGCGAGTTTTTTTTTATAACTGATTTAGTCGTATATGGAAATGAGAAACAATGTTAATGAAAATGAAGTAATTTTGGACCGAAATGTGCTTGAACATGTTTCTGGAATGGTCTCACAAATTTTTAATTTTCGATCATGTATGACTTCAAACAGATGTGTCTCTATATGATATAGATCACTTTGAAAATTATTAGCCAAAAATTATGAATTATGTAAAAGAGCTTTTCCTATATTTTTTCGAATACATTTGCTCTTCACATTTGCTTCTGAGTGCCTTCCTCGCTACAGCTATGGCAATAACCGAAATACGAAGATTGATCCCATTATTCTAACCTCTAATTCTACCCATATCGCTGATGGATTACATTCTTATGGTGTGTTGCATGGTTTCAGATTTGCCACCGAACCGTAGTCCGAATGACTTAAAACTAAAGAACTAATTTGTATTTGTAGCCAAAGGAACATATCTTAGTCCTCATTACATTTTATGTCGTGTTAAAAGTGACAATTCGGATTAAGCCACCGACTGAAAAAGACACATAAAATTTTTCCTCGTTCAATTGCAATCGTTCATACAACAGACCTGATTTAGGCGAATTTCATAACTGTTAGCAAGTAGCCCGATTCTTTAGTAGTCAAAAGTAAAGCCGAGTCTTTTTCAAAAAGACTGTGTTTAGTAAAGTCAATTGAATGGGAAAAGCAATGGAAGAGAATTTTCCAGTTCTGAGCAGATATTTACATTTTGGGGATTTTGTTATCGAACAGGTTTGGGCCGAAGTGTCTTAGATTGTTACTAAACTTTGTCCACGCGTAGGCTTCATGGATATATGAAAACAATATTGAAAAATTCAGGGTTGCCAGTTTTCCTGGCAAACGCCAATTGAAGTTTTCCGATTCACCCAAACATCACTAACTTAAAAAAATCATAACTCAAGAACTTTTCATCGTAGAACAAAATTTTGCTCTCGAAACTATAATGAAATTTTCTCAAGAATTCAGAAACAACATAATCTTTAAAGAGAATTCTAAAAAAAATTATACAGTGAAGGAAAATTGCTTGGAAAAGTCGGAAAAACTATTTTTTGAATCATGGAAAATTTTGGAAAAAAATATTTTCTTGTTAATTAATTTATAAGCTAACGTTGGTGAAATTTTGGTGATGGTTTTTTTATTGTGATTTTGAATACTAGAATTTTTTTTTTAAATTATATATTGTGTTCATATGTCCATGAACCCTACGCGTGGACAAAGTTTCATAACAATTTGTGCTCCTTCGTCCCAACCTGTTCGATAGTAAAAAAAATCCCCATTTTGTAATCTAGCAAAACATATATGATGCCATGTTCATTAGGGGTAGACCGGTTCCTCGAATTCAGAATGGGTAACATTTTTGAATGGAATGATTAGAGAAGGAGCATGGTTTATTTGAATCAACAAAATTTGAAAGTTGCAATGTTTCTTATTCCTATTTTTCCATTGCTGTTCAAATGGAAGGATTGACATATTTAAACGCCAGTGTATTCGCAAGAAAATTTTAACTGACGTATCTATTGAGTTCCATACCTTTTTGACTCAAAACTCTCAAAGAAAACATATTTTTTTTTTTAAAGAAGTCAATTTTCACCGGGAAATAGAACTGGGTGAGATCATTCCAATTATGGAAAACAAATAAAAACTTATTCCTTTTCATAAATATTTCGTTTTCCTCGATTATTTTACTTTCTGCCCGACTTAAGGCTAGTTTAAACGTTTGGTTTTGATGCTACTATAACCGACCTTAAGGCGAACTATAAGGTTGGAAATTGAAGCAAACGGTATGTTGAATATGATGTTTTCTGATTTTTAAATTAATTCTGAGGCTTCGCGAGCTATTGCACTAACTGTTTAATGAACAGGTTGGGTATGTAGACGAGACGTCACTGCTTCTAAAACCTGTCCACGTTTAATTTCGGACAACAAAATAATAGCAAAAAAAAAATTGAACATAATTCAACAAAACCGAGTGTTTATTTCATAATAACAGAGTTATATCTACATTGGATCCTTCTTTCTGTGAAATTCTCGAGCTTTTTGTAGTAACCCGTCATCAGGTTCCTTACAGTCCCCATATTCTCTTGAAATCATCGGTACCATTTGCTTTCTTCTTAGTTTCGAAGAGTTTCCGCTTAGCTAAAGTCCCGTACCTCTTTTTTAAGCAGAGTTCTGGACAGTTTGGTGGTTTTTAGCACTTATTTGACCTCTTGTCCCTTATACCTTTCTAGGACGGAATTCGCATAATTTGAAAAGAGAGCTGAAGCTCGTACACATCCTTATTGATAGAGCCGGTAGAGACGAAACTTTTAGATTTTCGGCCACAACTACGTATGGCCTGGCAAATCAAATACTTTTTCGGGAATTTGGACACCTTCTTTGTCCGGAAATGCTCGGCAATGGCGTTCTTTTGCATTGCGGTGTAAAAAGCCAGACCCGGAAGCTGCTTAAAGTATTCGAGTACGTATGTTTCGTCGTCCATTATGCTACAAGAAAATGTTTGCAAAAAATTGTGTAAAGCTCCTTAGCACGAATTTTTGCAGTGAAATTTTGCTTGTCATAACGGTTGGGCACCTTTTTTACTTCGCATGCCTTTAGTCCTTGTCGCTGTTTCACTTTTTGTACGTATGATTTTGGCTTCCCAACTTTGTGAGCCACATTTCGAACAGAAAGATTGGTTTTTTTTCAATAATGGCTACCACCTTCTTGTTCGTTTGTTGGAAGCATACTTTTCGATTTGTTCCACTTCCAAACTACCGATCTACTACAGCGTCTGGTCAAATGATTTGCATACACAAAACACGTTACGTTTCGGTAGTTTTAGTTACTTGGCAAGATCGCGTACCGATTGATTCGGATTTTGCTGTAGTTCGTAGAAAATGCGTTTGCGCACTTCCACTTGGCTCGACGCCACTTTACTGAATGCAACAAGGATGTTAACATGTTGTAAAGGGTGTTTCGATCAAAATTTGGTCGATTTAAACTTGACGGTTTTTTTCATTGTGCATTTAAACATTTGAAGATGTGTGCGTGAAGCATCATGCTTCTATTTTGATTTTGAGATTAGCACTTCAATTATCAAAATGTCGTCGAAGGAAGAGAAGCAACGTATCAAAATTTTGCACGTGCATGGCGAAAATCCAAACTAGTCTCACGCCAAGTTGACGAAATTGTTGAATGTGGCTAAATCAACTGTTTCCAACGTATTAAAAGTGTTCGGTGAACGTTTGTCGACAGCCAGGAAAGCTGGATTGGGGGGGGGGGGGAATCGAGGCCGGAGGCCACAGCGACGGCAAAAAGAGTTGCCCACTGTTTCGAGTGGAACCCCAACCTCTCCTTCCGAGATGTCGCAAAGAAGCTGGGAGTGGTGCCTTCAACTATGGATAGAACTAAAAACGAGCTGGACTTTCGACAAGAAAGTGGTGACTCAAAACCGCGACGATAAACGAAACAGGTCGGCCAAAGCACTAAGTTGTACACGACGATGCTGACGAAGTTTGATTGCAGGGAAACGACAACCGGACGGGGAAAGGCGGCAGTTATTTTCAAGCACATTAAACTGTCAAAGTTTGCGAAGAAATATCTGGTGTGGCAGGCCATCTGTACTTGCGGCTTGAAGAGCAACGTTTACATTGCGACCGGAACCGTCAACCAGGAAATTTATCTGAGCGAGTGCCTACAAAAACGTCTACTGCCTTTCCTGAAGCGGCAAAATTGTTCCGTTCTGTTTTGGCCGGGTTTGGTATCTTGCCATTACGGAAAAAAAGGCCGAGGAGTGGTATGCTCCCAATCGAACAATATTGGGCCATCGTCAAGTGGAACCTTAAGAATACTCAAAAGCTGTTGTGAGCGAGAAACAGTTCAAGGCAAACTGGCGTTCTGCGGCGAATAAAGTGGACAAGGAGACTGTACAAAATCTCATGGCAGGTGTTCAACGAAAGACCCGGCAATTCGCATGCTGTAAAAAGGAAGCTTTAATTGAACTTGAAAAAGATAAAGAATTTGACTTATAAATAAAAACTTTGATCGTCTCACACACATAACTGTTTGACCAAATTTTGATCGGAACACCCTTTGCCACGAAATGAAGTGGAGAGTTTCAGTTGTCATGCAAGTGAAACGTTTTAGCGATCCGTGAAATAATTCAAAATCTACACTGAAAGGAAAGTGTCCGAAATTTAACGGGGACAAGCATTACTACAACTAAAATTTTGGTCATATTTTTAACTGATTCTGATGTTTTCCTTCAATATTGAAGTAAAGCCCTTAGTCCCGGCCCATGTGTTAATGGGTTCGATATGTAGGACTCAGGTCATCTCTCTGGCGTGATGGACCAGCCTCAGGCTGAAAGTCACGCAAACATATAAAACAACAACTCCCTCATGAAGATGCATAGTAATTTTAAGATTCGATGACCATTTCGTAAATAAGGATGGTTAAACAATCTTATGAATACAATACATCGTGAAAACCTATCGAGTTCCAACGGACGTTGTTTTTCCCATTTTGATTTTATTCAAGGCAAATTAAATTTTATAAATCAGGAATTTCTTTGGGAACTTGTGCACTTAGTCCTATTTTACCTTCATTCAAATCAACGCAATAACAAACAATTCAAGCTGAACAATGCATTAGGTCCTAAGTAACATTGAGAGATTCTCTTCGTCGACTTTCTCTTTGGATAATAGCTTGTCTTATAAACGATTTGCTGATAATTTCGACGTATTGGATCCTTAATCACACTATATACTACCGTACTGTATGTTGAAAATACTTGAACATGTTTTTACATAGCCGTAGGAACGCAAAGAGAAAGTCGACAAAGAGAGTCTCTCATTGTTACTTAGGACCTAATGCATTGTTTAGCTTGAATAATA